>JAECUM010004272.1:0-116195 GCA_016617855.1 Megalonaias nervosa | reverse complement strand
ACACGGAGATCTTAGTGTTCAGGGTCAGCATAGCGTTGTTCCACACTCTCTGTGACAACTTAGAGAGAGTTGTTGACGCCTTTCCAATCCGCTTGTTGAGCTCGGCATCGAATGAGAGGTTGTTGGTGATGATAGAGCCGAGGTACATGAACTGACTGACTACTTCTAGTTTGTAGTTGTTGATGATGCTGGGAAGATCCGCGTCCTGAGCCATCATGTTGGTTTTCTTTAGGCTGATGGTCAACCAGAACTCATCGCATGCTTTAGCAAAGCGGTCCATCAGGCGTTGTAGTTCAGCTTCTGTGTGAGTGGCTAGAGCAACATCATCTGCAAAGAGCATGTCCCTAATGGTTGTTTCTCTTACTTTGCTCTTTGCCTTCAGTCGTGCCAGGTTGAACAGTCTGCCGTCTGATGGCGTGTGCATATAGATCCCTTCTGTGGACGTCCCAAAAGCGTACTTAAGCAGGACAGAGAAGAAGATGCCGAAGAGCGTGGGGGCAAGGACACAGCCTTGTTTCACTCAGCTGTGGACGTTGAAGGGGTCGGACGATGAGCTATCATACTGCACTGTGCCTTTCATGTCGTCATGGAAGGACTGGACCATGCTTAGCAGCTTTGGAGGGCATTCAATCTTCGTCAGGAGTTTGAAGAGTCCGTCTCTGCTGACTAGATGGAATGCCTTGGTGAGGTCTATAAAGGCCAGGAAGAGGGGTCTGTATTGTTCTCTGCACTTCTCCTGCAGTTGCCTGATGGAGAAGATCATGTCGATTGTGGACCTCTCTGCGCGGAACCCGCACTGAGACTCTGGATACACTCTGTCAGCAAGCGTCTGCAGTCTGTTCAGGATGACTCGTGCGAAGACTTTACCCACGATGCTGAGAAGGGATATGCCCCTGTAGTTGTTGCAGTTGCTTCTGTCGCCCTTGTTCTTGTATAGGGTAACGATGTTGGCGTCTCTCATGTCCTGAGGCACTGCACCTTCATCCCATATATATATATATATATATATATATAGTATATATAGTTAGCATATATATATATATATATATATATATATATATATATATATATATATATATATATATATATAATCCAATCATATTTTCATGTCGGAATATAGTATTTGCGACGTGCTCATCCCGGGAATTTGTAACTTTCCTCACCATCTTAAAACTGAAAGGCAGGAAGTATGTTTTAAAAAAATTACAAAGTATTAATTTATCATTTATAACCCGACGCACTCATCACTTCCAAGTTTCCAAGTTATAATTCAAGAGAAATATACTCCTTTGTGGCAGAGTACAAGTTAGAAACTAATCACATATGTTATAACATTTACTTCGAGGACCATGTGTGCCAGCTTTCTGACATATTTATAAGAAAACAGTTTGCGACTTTTAAAATGGAATTAAATCTTTCTGTAATGTCTTTAATTCAATCTATCTTCTGAGTTCAGAAATATTAAATAATCTGGACCAGAAACATTGAGTTCTAGACTCACACCAAAAGGGGTATCTGAAACAGCTATTATATGAATATGAGCATTTGTTTCGTGTTCTTTCGGCACGAACACATCAAGTCTATCATTATGTAGAACCTACATCTGTGAAGCAGCATTATTCCATGATCAATTATCCTTGGCTGGAATGTTTGAAAACAAATTCATCATGTGGTGGAGAATAAAGTTCTTGAACCTAGTAAAAGTAACTGGAGTTCACTATATATTTTCTATGCCTAAATCAAAATGTACATACTGAATGCGCATTAATTACTTAAAAGTCAACAGCATCACCAGAACAAATTCATCTCCAATATTAAGAAAAGATGACTGTACTGGCATAGTTGGAAATACAGAATGTGTCACCATATCTGACTTTTCAAAAAGATACAGGCAAATTGCAATCACGGAAAGAGGAAAAGAAATTTCGGCATTAGAAGCTCCAGATTAAAATATATGGTATGAAAAAAGTCACCGCCAAGATTCCATCATTTAAAGAAGATGATGACATCTGGTCAAGATAATTGTGATGCATATATCGATGACGTCATCGTCGACAACAATACCTAGAAAGATCGACTCAGGGATGTAAGCCTGACAGTTAATTTGGATAACAATGAGTTTTGCTTTGCTTGTATTACATTTTTATGACACACTTTTTGGGTACGGGCATGTTAAATACATAGATGATACGGTTGACCTATCTCTGAATGCCCAGTGTCTGTCAGTAAAAAGCAGCTGATATAATCTGTGTGTATGATATGACTGGATATTGTCGGAAATATAACATTCATATGGTATCGTCCGATGTAATCGTAATTATTATATTATCATATATATATATATATATATATATATATATATATATATATATATATATATATATATATATATATATATATATATATATATGTATATGTATGGTACAAGGTCATATTAAAAGAAGGCGTACAAATCTTTACCTTTGTGATTGTATGTGTTATGTATATTTAATTTGTACTGTGTGTTTCATAATTGTCCATGATTGAGAATATAGATTTTGCTGTGTACCTGGTTTTTGTTATGTTTGTAAGTTACAGATAAGCTGTTCACTGATATATGGGCTTTATGTCTGTCTTTTAGAGACTTGGAATGTTGAGGAAGCGAATTTCTGACCCATATCCTGGTCATTTGATTGTGTCTTACGCTTGTATAAAAGGTTGGTGTCAACAAAAATATTAAATCCGACTTTAAGTTCAGTTTGTGGAATTTTTACTGTTGTGTTCAACATGGAATTGAGAGGAATCATTTATTAAAAATATACCATTTGTAATTGCTAAGTGCTAATAAAGAAAAAAAAATTAGGTTTGGGATTACGTTGAATTTATTCAAAGACATTCTGGATTATATCATTGTGATACATCAAGATTGTCGGTAAATCAATCTAGTCAAGATTATTGCTCTATTAGCAGATTTAATACTGGAATTCATTGGGAACACTCTATAACTTCTGAATGAGATGTCACTTTTATGATTATTTGGGATTTAATTCATAATATTTCTAGTTCCCCTAAAATATTTAATTTGCAACTTAGAGATTTAGATTTACTTGTCGATTTTAACAAACTTGTTGATTTCGGTTCTTTCTATTGCGAAGTTTAACACAATAGAGCTGTAGCAAGTGGTCCAGCTGGAGACGGCATTTTGAACCAAGTATGAAACCAGGCTACCTGAGCAGAATTCTCGTGGAAAGCGTTATATCACCTTAACCAGTTAGCAATTGCGTTATATATCACGCGTATAGTTAACGTCATACAATTTCCTACAAACAGTTACCGTTTAAGAAGCTGGTTCCTACGCGGTATGATATTGCAATGCAACAGGCTTCAAAGGATCTTTGGGATGTACCGAACAAAAGCTAGATGGACAGAATTTTTCAAACTTATTTTATATATATCCTTTACTCTGATTAAATGTTGTCTGATGTTGGCCTACGTTTATAAATATACTTACATATATCACGTACCCAACAATCCTTGTAATCAAAGTCAATTAATTGGCTTTTTGATATTTTCTAACATCGCGTCAGTTTAGATCAAAATGCATTTTCATTCTGCTTCAAAATAACCTTTAATATTCTTCTGTAACTTTTTATTTAAGTTTCATTTGTCATAATCCTCATAGTGTGTGTCTAAGCTATCATCTAATGGAAAGTAACTACTCTAAGGGAATAACACAGGGCTTGTGATGCCTCGTGCCAAGAAAATGTAAACATTATTTCATTTCATTAAGTTCTTTAATATGCTTATATTCTCGTATCTCACCAATTTCCAAGTAATAAAACAGTAGCGGTCACCTGAGCCTGGGGCATGACCCAGGATCTGTCTTGGATATATGTCTGATTAAGTTTCCATTAGTCCTCCAAACCTTTATCGGGGTAAACGGTTGGGACCTCAACATTTTCTTGCTCTGACCCGGAGACAACATTCCTCACCCAGTCAGCCTAGTCGTAATAAACTCAAACAATATTGATACTATAATTCTGCCATAGACGATGATCACTTCCACAATTCAGATCTACACATACGACATTTATCAACTGTTTTCGGAATACCGAAACTTTCCCCAGGCCCATATACCCAACTCCACGATCAAAATCATTAAGATGAAATTCCTATTCGCATCCATGCAGCAGCCACAACACGTGACAAAACTTGGAGCCATTACCTCTAACTATGAACAAAAGTATACACTACAGTTCTAACGGGCGGATGCGGAGGAATAACTCGAGGTGTACTATTTTCCCTAAATGGCCCATTAAGCAAAGCTGTGAAATTGTAAAAGTATAAGAAAGGCTGAATTAGTTTTGAGAAAGTTGCAGTATTCGAGAAAATGAGTAAACAGAGATGTTTCGAAGCAATTTTGCCATGAGTCGTGTTGTGTTTGAACCCGATTTTAGATTGTTAGGTTCACATATCGACCACATAATGCCATTCTAAATTATTACGAGAGATCTTTATGAAAGGTTAAGGAACACATTTACAAAAGTTGTAGGGTGCGTTCGCTTTTAAATAAAACTTGTAGCAAACTAAAACAAACTAAAACTTGATCAGTGCATGTTAGTGTACAAGTTGATAAATATTATTTAGTACTAGCCCTTGTCAATATGATAGCCCTAAGTAGATAGCATACATACATACATACATACATACATACATACATACATACATACATGCGTGCGTGCGTGCGTGCGTGCGTGCGTGCGTGCGTGCGTGCATGCATGCATGCATACATACATACATACAAACGTACATTTTCTTTTATATTTTCATTTATTCTTAATTTCCTAAAGATGTAGTTGAGGAGATCTCTATAATCACTGCAGTCAATAAAGTATTAGTTCGATTTCAGACTGCTCATACAAACCTATACTACAGCGTTACCTATGACAAACTGAAGGTACATTTATATTTAAATGTTGATTAGCCACTAGGTAGAAAGTTGTATTCATCATTCAAAAGGGACAATCAAATGTCTCAAACTAATAGCTTTCAATCTTAATTCGATATAATTTATTATATATGAGTGTGAGAGAGAAAGAAAGAGAAACACCCTGATGAATACAATTATCGACACGTATTTGTGATAAGTAATGCATAATGAAATGTACATAGGTGCAGGATACGCATATTGTGTTTCTAACATTAAATAAACGTTTTAATATTTTTGAAATGTTTTTCTAGACTCGAGAGGAATATTATCTAATTTGGTACATTTATATAGCATACAAACTCTGTAATGGAACTTTTAAGAAACTATACAAGAAATCATTTTACTGTATGTGATTTACGAATGAATAAGGAAGATCTTATTCAGAAATACGACAGATGCTTGGCATCAGGAAAATATTAATGATTCCCAATAATGTTAACGACATCCGAGAAGTTTCAACATTATTGCGTATGCACCAGATTGGACTTAATTCAATTCTTATTGCATAATTGTGGTGTATATAAAGTGTCTGTCAGGCCAAATCGCTACCTATTGTGTTTGCTCGTCAGCCAGTTGCAGACTTGAACGACAAGAGCTGTTTACAGAGAGAAATTTGGAACGATCTCTATAAAAGCAGACTTGAGAAAATTCCTACGTCAGAGACAGTTGCAAGCCATGATGATAATGTGTAAGTTTGGCCAGCTCTTTCTTTGCGTCTTCCTCTTTTGCATGCATACACAAGTAGGAGGACAATGCCCAACTGGAGATTGCATAATATATGACATATCTACCCAGGCCACCTGTTCGGAAGTACCCAATAAAGCACCAACGGGTGATTGCCGCTGGGCAGCCGGTTTAAACTCCAACATCGATCAGGTGATTCTAAAAGGAAGAATAGTAGCATACAAAATACAATGGTCAAACGGAGCATGGTCCGATTGGTTCATTCCAGGCATAAATGACATTGACAGCAAGTACAACGCAGCTGACAGAACCTGCTCGATTCCGATCAGTGAGAACACGATGAGACGAATGTGGTCCTATTTTGCTGACCGTTATTACAAGTACATCATCTGCTATAATCCATAGAAGCAGTAGTTCCGAGCTGAATAGGTGCTGGTGTTCGATGAATCCGGACATAAGACCAACAAAGCTTACAGAGCAATCATTAATTTCAGAAATTTCTATATTTTTCCTCGCTTGCTTAGTCTAGAGTATAACTCAAAGAAATTACTTGTTAATATTTTCTACGACGAGAGAGAAGATTCATCCCTGATGAGCCAATGAAGATCTTTCCAGAGAATAACTCAAAGGAAACTTGGACAAAGCAGACATTTTGTTTTCCTGATTTCCTATATGGTGAAACTCGTATATATTGTCAAGTACGTGTATATTTGCGGAGAAATTAGATTATTTATTTTTGTTTTGCTACAGCTAGTTTTGCCGATATATTCTCACATGATTGTAGAAAACCTTGTCTAGATTAATGGCTTTTTACAGTGTACAACTTACGGCCTAAAAGGAAACCAGCTTTTAATCTACATACGCGATCGCTATCACGCCTGCATGCAGAAACATTTGGGGTGGGTGGGTGGGGTCAAACCAATGTTTTTCTTTCCATTATTAAGAAATATTATATCCGTTTGCGTATATGTGTACATCAAAACATGTGTTGTCCCATTCTAACTTGAAAAGAAAAAAGTAACTGGAACTTTGTATTGTTTTTATTTGGAAACATTGGGAAAACGCCATTATTCTACAGAGTTTCTTGAAATAATTTGATAATATACTCTATATTTCCTTGATATATCTTTCGTTTGGTCTTTGTCGTACAGTTTACTTTCCAAGCCTTTCGGCCCGATTACAGAAAACTTAAAATGGGAGAGATACCATATAGTTAAGAAGAGAGACATGAGTATTATTTTTGGAACAATACGGAGGCTGTCAGAACATCAAATACAATTCATACTGCAGTATGAAGTGAAGATATCTACGAATATATTTTTGATGTAAGAAGGATGCGACCCAAAAGAATATGTGATGCATATTCATATCAATTCATGGGTCGGATTTGGAGTTTGACGTGCGAAAGTCATGAAAATATTGCTCGGTCTTTAACGATCTGTAAATATCATTTGAAGGAAAGATATATATATATATATATATATATATATATATATATATATATATATATATCGAGGTCAGGTTTTTCTGCTCATCCAAGGTTTCGGTCACCAATATTGGCGCAAAACGCATATATAATTCCACCGATTGACGAAACTAAAATGCTGCAATGCTTACTATTTGAAAAGAGGCAATTGTCACCAGAACATTCTGTTAAAATTGATGCTAATTTTGGACACATAGGATACTACCCATGGGTTTTCATGTCTCGCGATATGTCGTTCCATTCTGCGCATGGTTTGGAAAAAATGTAATGTTAATGCCTAGGGCTATGGAATGGAAACATTAATTTGGACTCTTTCTGTCGGCATGTCAGCCGAGGAATTAGGTAAGATTTATAACTGGTTTTACAAAATTCTATTTAACAATGCTACTAAATTGGCAAGAGATATTAAGCAAACTTAACCGATCTTGCATAAATAAATAGTAAAAGTTCAACATTTTATAAAAATAAGCTAATATGTTGAAGAGAATAAGGAATAAATAAGGAATGAACAAGATGCAATTGAGATTACAACGTCTCGTTTATGGAACAAAATGTTAATGAATTTAAAAACAGAATATAGACCTGAGAATTTCTTGAGAATCCGGCCGAACAGCAAGTTGACATGTTGGATAGCAGACGATAAAGTAGGTGTGGAACAACTTCTTGCAAAATTAGAAACTTAATTAAGCTGCAGTGTTGTTCTCAGGTAAACATTTCTATATTTTAAATAATGTATTTTTTTGTGTAATTCTAAAAGAGAAATATTAAATGTTATTTTCTGGGTTACATGTTCAAGAAGGTCATGGACTGGGTCTTCATGTTGACATTTAGAAACCACATTTTCATATGCATTAAGAATATAAATGTATAAATGTGGGATATGTTTGTACACTTTATGAATATCAGTGTCCTTATTTAAAAGATGATCGTTTTTTCCCGGTTCAATTTGGATTTTTCGACCAAAAGCAACACGTGATCCAATGCTACAGAAATGGTGTATATATTTTGTCATAGTGTACAGTTTTATATGGTATTGCATGGTTGAACACGGTTATGAGCAGTGGCTTTTTGTCCAATTTCAGTTTTTATTGTTTGCTTTAGGCTTCTGGCCTGGCCGATTAATACCTTACAGCCATAGCCTAGAGGTTAATCATAGGTACGTTTTGCCCTGTTTGACTAAACTAACGGTAGTGAAAATAGATTGATTTCCAAGACAAATTACTACTTTATTGCGCACAGATTCAGGTAGTCTAAGAGTTTTTCTCTTTTCAACTTCAAGGATAACCATAACACAAAGCGGTTTCATATTGAATCATCTCACTATTACATGTACGTATTTGTGTGTATTTGTAATTGGATTATTAATCGTATGAGACTACTCATTCAAATTCGTATTTCATAGGAAATATAATAAGATCTTTTTAAAGTAATTAGATGACGATGAATTAGATGCATGTTTTCTACATCTTTTATCTATTCGTCTCTATCTATATATATATATCATGACACGAACATATTCGAATGTTTACCCATACGTTTATTCACCGGTCAAACAATGTATGTATGTATGTATGTATGTATGTATGTATGTATGTATGAACATGTTTGAAACTGTTCGCATATACTAGATCTTCCAAGGTCTGTCTCTATCTATGATTACCTCCAATTATCTCTGATTTGTTACCACCGCTCTCTCTCTCTCTCTCTCTCTCTCTCTCTCTCTCTCTCTCTCTCTCAATGATTTCTCTGTTTCGGTTATACTTCTACTAATCGAGTAGCATAGCATTTCGAAGAATCTATGGCGTGTTCCATGTATAACTGAAAGCAATCGGACGCAGTCAATCAAATAAGAATTAAAAGAGGTGCTAAGAGACGATTCATTATTAAGTCATTCTACCAGAGTCAGTCACTACATGTACTGTATATCTACTGTTTATGTTATATGGTTATTACTTATATTGTACGGCTAGTGCATATGTTGTATGGTTATTGCTGAATATTATTCAAATTTATCATACACATGTTTGTATTGTTGTCAAGGAATGTTAACTTACCTTTGTTATCCCGTTATATTTCACTTCTCTCTTTGTTTTAGTGTTCTTATCACCAGGATCATAATTTGTGCAAGAGATATGACTTTTATTTTTAACACTTTTATGTTTAACAAAAATCATCTGTATCGTAGATTTGTCACCAGGCAAAATGCTTTGTAATTAACTATAATCGCACTCCCTTCCATTTGTTTATACCTCCCTAAAGATTTTAAAAATGAATAGTTTGCACCCTCCTAAAGATTTGTCAAACTGTATCAAAGATATATCAAAGCTATAATCAATGCACAAAAACATACGTTATTTCATTCATTGATTTATAACTTTTAACCTGTCTGTCACCAACGGGTCCCTAACAATGTTGAATTATTGGCGTTTCAAAGCAAACGGAAGCGCTTGATGTAAGCAAGCAGACGGGACTGCTTGCTGTCCTTTTCTGGTTTCCAGAAGAGTCCATTTCAGTAAAACAATAACTATATCGTTTGTCAACAATATTTTTGTTATCTCGTTTTAATATTTTAAAATCAAAGTAAAAAAGTAATAGGAGAAACTGTTGTATGTATGAGTTCAAAGAGATGTATTTCCAATATTTACGGAATGATTGAGATTCTCCAAAACGACGAAGTACATCACATATGTTGCTTAAAACACTAGGTTTGCCAAAGCAAATTTGGCACCCATGCTACTAAAGAAACACCCGCTTGATTCAAATCAACACGTTGAAGGTGTTTGGAAACAACTAAGGACAATCAGGTTATAAGTATGAACCAATGAAAGAAATGTCTAAGTTTTGTGCAGTTTTGTAAACGTGGTGCATTTTACTTTTAAAATCGGTAGGGGGTTCGGATATTAGACCTGTAATAAGAAGTCTCCAACAACAAGCATTTTAAAATGTGTCTTTATAAATTTAAAAATGGCTAATTGTAAACTTATTTAATCTGATTATTATCCAACAATTATATTCAAATTGTTTGCTAGAATGCTTGAAATTATTAAACCTCCATAAGGAATTAAAATACCATCTGTCCTTTCATACATTTAGAAACCAGAATATGACAATAAATAATAAATTTAAGATCAACAAACAGAAGTAGACAAATTCTGTTGTTAAATTTGACTTGTTTGAACATCCTTTCACTATGATGTTATCAGAAGGTATTCTAGGATTCATTCAACTTCTATTTCGTATCGCAGGTAGTAATTAGAATGTCAGAAGGTCGACATTTTGCAAACAAGTGACTTCGCTAATTCTTTCTTGGCATCATATAAGCATTTTACATACTCGCGAATTATCGAATTTATTTCTTCTCCAATTAAATTCTAATCTGGAGGTTTCTTGTGCTAGATTTCTGTTGATATTTTAAACTTGCATAGCAAAAGATACGCATAGAGAAGCCGTTAAATAAATATGCTTTAAAATGTCCACGGGAACAAATTGTATGGCGCATGAAATGACAGTTAAAATAACTTTATTCATGAGAGAAAATGCGGTGTTGTTTCAAAGACAAATTGCTGGTCATTTAATTTATTTGTTTTTTCATGCTTTTGTCTAATGTTTTCTGTCCAGTGAGTATTGTGTCTGCTCTAAGCCAAGCCGTATTGATCTGCTACATAGTTTCTTCTTTGGTATACTTTGGTTGTTGCTTGTCGGTTATGTTAAACTGAAACCGCTCCAATACAATAATTTTAACCATGGTACAGAAATTCATTTACACAAGACTTTGGTTTCAAATTTCTGCTATTAATGTACGATATTTACTGGCACGAGTGTATCGCAACGTAACTATATTCCTTTTGTGCTAACTTTGGTACTTACTAAGTATGAACGCATAGCAGTCCTATAAAATAGCATTCTTGGTGAGCTAAATTAGGAATTGACATATTCTAATCTGAGAAACCGCAGTGGCATTATGGTAACAAACATTTTCACTAACTCGGAAGAACCAACCATAATAAATACTCACTCAAGATCCTTCCATGACCATGTTATTAGAATCACATAGAAAATCGTAATGCAGGGTTATTGCTAAATGAGAAATTTAATAGTTTACCACCGGGCAAATATGTACATACTGTGGAAATCGGGCACATAATCCAAGCACTTTGCAAATTAACGTTTATTAATGGTTATGAACAGTTGGACGCCCTCAGAAGCACTTGAAAGAAATTTTCTATGCTTACGCTATGCTAAGTTAAAGAAATTGGATTTGGTAATATACCACCTCGTTTATTCATGCAGTTAAATGGAACGATAAATAGCAGTATTCTTCGATTTAAAGATTTTGGTATTGCCACTTCGTACATTTAACAAAATGATAAATATCTAAATAAATGAAAAGGAAATAAAGTGTGTGACTCTGATAAGATATTTCACATTCTTCTAAGAGATGCATCGTTAGGCATGGTAATACTTTTATATATTTTATATAATGGAACTCTTAATGGAAACATTTTTTTTGTTCTTTAAAGAACAAAAACGTTAGTTTAACCATCACACAAGAAATACGAGAAAAGTGATCCGACATATTAAAAATCCATTGTTTTGTTTATCTGTTTAGGCACTATCCTGGTAAGGGTCATTTTCAAATATTTGTACAACGACTAGCATGGGAAATACTGTTAGAAACATATATAAATGGGCTTCTTATCCCCCAAATGAGTCAGTTTTGCACCAACTGACAGATATGCGTCACATTATTTATGAAGTACTCAGTAATGGAGTGGACGTGTATGTAATATGCTTCATGAATCTAAGGCACTGTATAGTGATTGCCATAAAGGACTTATTCCGACACTTAACATTATATGGAGCAGAAGCGTATCTGATTGATTGGTTCACCGATTGTCTCTCTAACAGATAACAATCGGTTGTTGAGAAAATTGCATAATAAAAAAATCAGTCTGTTTCACCTGGATTGTGTCATTGCTCCATTCGAGAACTGTTATTGTTCCTTGTATATACCAATGCTATTCATAATATATCTCGCCAGATCTTTTTCTGCAAGCAGTTTTCTTTCTTTCTTTTCTAGAAGTATGCGAGATATTCAAAACAAACTTAATACAGAATTGGAAACGTTAAATGACTAACCAAATATATGACTAGTAAGCAATAACACAGCATAAAATGAAGACATGTTTTGTTGTGGGTTTTGGGAGGTT
This sequence comes from Megalonaias nervosa, assembly GCA_016617855.1. Classification (NCBI taxonomy): domain Eukaryota; kingdom Metazoa; phylum Mollusca; class Bivalvia; order Unionida; family Unionidae; genus Megalonaias; species Megalonaias nervosa. Next base: position 103,846 of record JAECUM010004272.1, on the reverse strand, counting down.
TGATTTGGTTTCTTTGTGAAACAGAAATACCCCATTCTTTCCCCAAAATGAAAACATCGTTTGGAATTGATGTTCAAATGCAACTCCGACACATTTGATACTACAGTTAAGCACTGCTAGGACACTAGTATGTCTAAGCAGAAATGCCCACCAAAGCATTAATTATGAAGGATGCAGCTGATCGCTTGTCTCAGAAAGAAGAAATTGTTACAAACTGTGTACTTTTCATACAGTTAGTTAGAACGATTCACCAAATTATTTAAACAACTGCTTCCTCACATGGTGGGAGAAACAACAAGATGCTATTTACGTAATCAACAAAACGTCTCAAGATTAAAAACTGTTCTCATATGGAATATTCTACTTAACTGCTCTATCCGGAAAGCGAATGATTATAATGTAAAAGCACATTACTGAAAAAAACAATTGTGTTCCTTTTATTCTCTTTTGCTGACCACCTGTACCATATTATTTGTACTAGTTTCAATTGCAAACAATCAAATGATAGGTAATCGCCGATGCGAGTGTGTGGTACACCTTGAAAATGTATAGTGTTATATTCGAATTTGTACTTGATATACAGTTCAAAGACATAATTAAATGCTTAGTAGGAACGAAAAGATCGTTATCATATCAACAAACACTCTTCTGATTGACTCATCATAAGAACAATTTGGACAAGATTTGAGTATCGTTAATCGTTTTAGTCCACAAATGCATCAGGTATACAAGGTATCTTAAGTAATGATTCTTCTACACGAATCATGGAGCACTGAACTTTATCAGACTTTAAGAGCATTTTGAGTTTAAGTTGCTTTAAAAGATTGTCCTTGGCGCAAATATTGCCATCGACTATTTCGTAGTGATCTGCATAAGAGCACAGCCAATCATCGGGAGATTCACCCAAAATCATGAGTAATTTTCCCTGATCTACGCAATCAATCATGCACGTGCGTTTGTGTAACATCCATGCCAGAAGTATTTCTAAAGTATTTCTCGGGATAATGTAGATTTCATCCCAGATGATAACGCGCTTGTTGTATTTTGTCATCTACAAGTCGGCGCACGATCGAAATAAACTGTGATATCTCTCTGATTTTACATTTCTGTCCCTCACCTTTCGTGCGAGTGTGTGTGTGTGTGTGTGTGTGTGTGTGTGTGCATGTGTGTGTGTGCATGTGTATGTGTTTAGCGAAACAGGTTCTGATCTTACCAAATTCTCGACCACCGTTAAGATAAACGAGTTTATAACGCGCGATTAGATAACTCCCTGATGATGCCATTTACATCGTCGCAAGATTACTATTACCACGATATTTGTCCATTGTCCTGACAAGCTCTTGTTTGATTCTTTCGTGACCCTCTTAGGTCGTGCTCGAGAGGCTAGCCACGGTTGAATAATGAAATGAAAAAACCGCACTGTTGACTAACTCAAGTACGGGTATGTTTTACAGCTGTTGGGGGTACTTTCGACGTTTGTAAAAAGCGTCAGTAGCAACTCTGACGGCGTGATGGAAGAATTTTTTTAATTATCAATAGGAAATTGATTCTTACGCTCGCGAGCAAGGATGACCTCAAATACGTTTACTGGAGATATTCTCCGTCATTGTAACTGATGAATTATCCGGCGTGTTGTGTCTTGTCTGAAAGATTTGGAAGTTTTCTAGACGCAATTGTGCCTTTTCTGATTTGTATCATTGATAAGGAAATCTATTCAACACGATCAGTGACTAGTCTGCGAAACATACGCTAGGATTTCGCTGATTCCTCCACTGTGAACCTACCGATTATATTTCGCCCAATGCCTTTATTGTGGGTAATTTATTAATGGTTTCCATCCATTGACGACTCGGGAAACAAAATCTGTGTTGTTTTTAGATCTATGTGAGAAGATAGCTTCCTTTACGATTAAACTCGTCAATATAGTTTTTGCAGCATAAAATGCAATACTACAATCGGAGCCCACCCTCGTTTATTTATGGAATGTGTTAAGTGTAGGCTTGTACAAAAGTAACAGAAGAAAAGAGTGAAGTCAACAAGCTTTGTAAATTTAACAAAATAATTTATTTCCCTAGAAAACAAGGTAAAAAATGAAATAGGACTTACGGTTTGTGAATATAGTCCAACAATGAATCCTACAATTGAAACAAATAAGTCCTACCACTAAACAGCTCTAATTGAATCCATGTTCGAATCTCTATGAAGTTCCAATGTGAAAGACGATGACGTCAGATGAGGTCGTTGTACTGATGGCAACAGATCCTCGTTGAATAACAATTTATAATGTTCCAGTTTAGAATTCCAGAATAAATTTCCACTGTATGTCTTTGTCCCAGAACTTTAATAAAAAGAGCACTTGTGTAGGTTTCTAGTGAATAAATTATTAAATTCCCAAAATATAGACGAACTTCAGAACAAGCTGGCAACAGCAATAAAAGCCTCTTGAGCCCTCAAGGTTTAAAATACGACTGATAAATCTACTAGAGAGCGTCTATTTTAAGCCGCGATTTTAGATCACATGGCGGCTCACGTGACGGGCTGCGTGATCACTAATTTGAACAGCGCAGTAGAAAATAAAATGCCAATTGTCACGTAAGCAAGAATAGCTCTATATAAGAATCAGATTCCGACAAAGGAATAAGTTAAAAAAAGAAAGGCTGTTTACAATTCAGCTAACACGTGGGCCGAACATGACATTGGTAATAGCCAATCATTTTCGCTCAGTGTTTACAAAACGTCTCAACCAAGGTGAGCTAAAAATACTGATAATGTAATACTTTTTACATACTAATCAGCAGTGAATTTTCCGAAAAATAAGATTCACATCCAGTGAAAATTATCATTACAATAAAATGTAATGAAACAAAAATAAAATAAATTTTTTTTTAAAAACTAACACACAAGCAATTTAATTACATATTCGTAATAAATGTTCAACAGTATAATCGTACTTAACAAGCGGGGGAAGGGGGTAACGATCCATTAATTGTCACCCGTGTTAGCTCATGTATTGGTAGAAATCCACCCTGACCGAGAAAACTAATAGGATAACACGCGACCATGTGGAAGATATTGTTGACATCCACCTTCATATTCCAGATATGTTCATGACCATGTTCTAGAAAGTGTCTAAGAACACCTTCGAGAAAGTGTTCTGGAGTAGGTTTCCAAATATTTTTTTTAATGTGCAAAGTCCAATAACACCGACATGAACTTGAATGATTTATTGACGACAACATCAACGTCGCGTTTACATTAGCGCTTTGGTGCGCAAATGTTCGTGAAATTTTTTCACGATGTAAATCTCTCCCGATGCCATTAATGATATAAATTATATTGAACAATTTCAATGAAACCACCGTTTTTGTATTAACTGGAAATGTGTGGAATGGTACCAGTATTGTTTGCATGACGATCGGACACGCAATTGCACATTCTATCACTGGTAAGTCTGAGAGTTATACACCCACATTAGCAAACTGTCTGGCAACTCGTTGACCTACTCAATTTATTGGCTCCGCACGCACTGGGGCTATGTTGTCAAAAAACAGGGTCGTTCGTCGCACACAACTGCGATAACTGTATACGCATACCCGTAGCAAATATTATCAATACCAGTCAGCAGTTTGATTATAGAACAACCTGCTTTCTGCGTCGACGCTTTTCTCTTACAGGTTTTCGTCTTGTCGCGTATCACCCACGTGTCACTGTCACGAGTTTGTACCTAAACTTTAATCCTGTGATGGTTGCGGCCAGGTATACGATCGATAATCTCAAGGGCACATGTATCATTAATAGACAATGTGACCACTGCGGGTTCTAAGATACAAAGTGATATCTCGGTCTAATCGGTTTTGTGTGTATGGTTGCTCGCTCTGTCACGTTCTAAAACCATGGACGGCACTCTCAACGGTAAACTCAGTTTTGGAGTCACGAAGATTTTCGTGCAGCGCTGACAGATTTCGCGGAAGATTCCCTTCGTGTGAATCTGGCCGGTCAAGATCAAACAGTTGCGCAACAAAAGGTTAGAGTTTGGGTTCTTGCTGTAATTCTTATGTTAGGGTGATCTTGTCGATCTCCACACGGAGATTATTTAATTGCAGGTTAGGTCGTGTTATCTTCATTTTTGGTAGTTCTTGTGTAGCTTATTCACGCTGTCGTCGTTAGACAGTGTTGATCATAGTTTTCCAAAGTTCTTTCACATCTTTGAGACAAGGTAAATTTAACATACTCAATGCAGAAAGTCGTAGTTGTCTTAGCTATTCAATTAAAACACACAGTACCACCTGCGCTGGAGGTCATCACAGATTTGTAATACTCAGGCATGATTGTCATTATATAGATATAAAATATTATTTCTGTTTAAATATCACGATTGATCAGCACGCGCATGCAGTTTGGAGGGTTCGTACCAGAGTTTATCTCAATGTTTCCACGGGCGCCAACCCCACGTTATTAGCAAGAAATTTAAGACTAGCGCTCTTTCGAACACGATCATCATTTATCCAGCAATATTCATTTGCACGAGAAGCCACGCACAATGATTGTTTCATATCATATTCAGTAATAAACTTTCAATTAATAATTTATTACCTTTACGCACTTGTTTTATTTTTCTACACAGAGAAGTCAAAGTAGGTAATAATCACGAGCAGTTAAGATATGCATATGTGCCCACTTACGCATGTTTGAAATTTTTATTGGGCCGCTCCAACGCCTACACATAACCACATGAGGGGCAACCACTTGCCGTTGGTAGCGAAAAGGTGGGCACATCTAGGATGCTGCTTCAGTTTTTAGCAAATCAGTTTACAACGGTTCAAACTTCCGAATTATCTAATTAAATTGAAATCTTGTACATTCAGAGTGTTAGATTTATGTTGATATTTTAAAGTTACATAGGCAATTAAATAAAAAGAAAACATTGAATAAGTCAATGACTCCGAGACAAGATTATATGGCGCATAAAATACATTTAGAATAACTTTGCTCATGATTGAAAGGACCAAGTTTTACAAAGAAGAGTTCTTTGTCATTTAATTTTATTTGTTTTTGTCAGACTTAAATTCAGTGTTCTCTGTCAAGTCATCTATGTTTCAAGGAATCTTAAACGTTTCTGCTATACCCAGTACAGTATTAATTTGCTATATATTTTTCTCTTTTGGTTTACTTTAATTGCTTCCAACAGGTGATATTAAATTGAATCAATGTGTTTACCACTCCGATACCTTAGATACACGCGATGTAAATTCATTTTTATAAGCAAGAACACATGACACGCTTTCCTTTGTTCACTTGAACATATGGCCTGCCCGAAACAACCTTTCAGACAATTTGCATGACTTTGATATAACTGCCATAACGAAGAGTCCTATGTATAACTTTTTTTGGCAGTAATTTTAAATTAGCTAGGTACAACTAACACATCAAGCGGGATAGAATTAATCATGGGGCTGGCGTTGCGGTCCATTTTATACAAAATTTAGTTTGCAAACATTTACAGAAATACGTGTAAGCAATAATGAAATTCTTTGGATTCAAATTTCTGCAAAAATAGACGTTATTTACAAACTAGCGAATATCGCAACGAAACTATCCTTTCTTGGATTCCCGCAATATCTTCATAGATCGAGCTTTTAGTATTTCTTTCAAAAAAATAATTGTTGGTGACCAGTGACTTGCTAAATTCTAATCTGAGAAACCTCAGCGATATTATGGTTCTAAACAATTCACAAACTTTGATGAACTAACCAAGGTAAACACTCACTCAGGATCACCTAATTTAGAAAGTCTTAATTTGGGAATTATTTTTAACGGCAAGTCAATAAATGACCACCGAACAACTTATTTGATAACTAAATTGTATTGCAAATCAAATTCATGTCTTTGACGGAATGTGTGGCTTTACAAGTGGTCAGTCTTTCAGAAGCTTGATACGTTAATAACAAAGTCTATGCTCTGATAGGAATTATGCAACAAATTTGTTTCATCCACCTAATTAGATTTTGCGGATAGATCAATCCAAGCAAGGCTAGTAGTGTTAGTGGTTTTCCACGTCTGTTCCGGAAATTACCGATACTAATGTACATATTCAGGAATTACCACTTTGTACAATTAGCAAATTGACATACATTCATATAAATGAACAAGAAATGCAAGAAGGTTTACGAACCAGTCCTCTAAATAAACTTTTTGGCTCTGATATAGTACTTCACAATCTTTTAAAATGTGCAGCGTCAGCCATATTAAGATTTTTATATATTTTATTCAATAGATCTCTTAAAGAAAACATTTTCCAGGTTCACGGAAGAAGAAAAGCACTACAACATGAACGAAAGCGAAAGTAATCTCACATATTATAGTCTTTCCCCGTCTGTTTAGACAACATCATAACAAGGGCCATTTTCATACATGTAAAATAACTAGCATGAAAAATTATCTTATTTACAAATATTGATCGGAGTATTATGCCAAAACATTCTACCTTGTACTAATTGATTAATATGCATTACATTATCTATGAAGCAATCGATGGTGGAGAAGATGTGTGTTTACATGTTTCTATTCACCTAACTTATTTGACATTGTTTGCCATAAGAGACTAATTCATGATCTTAAAAGCTATGGAACAGAATCGGATCTCGTTAAGCGTTTAACCGATTATCTCGCACAGGTATAACAACTGGGTTTTGGGAAAATCGTATAATGATCAAATCTGTTTCACCTGGGGTGTCACATGCACTTTTTTGAGATCGTTATTTTTTAATGCTATTGATAATGATCTGCTAAATCTTGTCAAACCTTTGTGCTGACCACAATTTTCATTTTTATGCTTCTTGAAGTATGCAAGATATCCAATATTATACAATACAGACTTGAAAGGTTAAATGATTGGGCAAGGCAATGGCTAGTAGGCATTTACAAATAAAAAAAATGAAGTAACGGTATTTTTAGAAGAAGGAATAACCCACTCTTTCCCAAATTGAAAATATCGTTTTGGCCTCATGATCAAATACAGCTCAGATACCTAGACAGGCTGCATTTACAGGTTGCTAGGACAGTTACACGTCTTAGCAGAAGTACTGCCGAAACGCAATACTTATAAGGACTGCCGCTGACCGCCTCTCTCAAAAATAAAAAGACTTAAAAACTGTGTACGTTTCATAAAATTATGTCGAATGATTCACCAATTTTTTTAAACAACGTCTCCCTATTATGGTGGGAGACACGGCAAGATAACATTTACGTAATCGACATAACATCTTTAGATTTAACAGTACATTATCACATAAAACAAGATCATGTGTATGAAGATTGATTATCCCTGATCAGGATCTGATGCATGACAATCATATCATAGATAATCACTGATTCGAGTGTGGGGTACAGCTTGAAAATTTATATCGTTATATCGGCATTTCTACTGGATATACAGATCAGAGGCAAAATCAAATAACTAGTCTTAACGAAATGATCGTCCCATCTCATAAAACACTCTTCTATTTGGCTCACCACAACAAACACTCAAAATGGTGAGAATATTCTTGATTGATTTATATTTCCACAAATACATTAAGGATACAAGGCGTCGTAATTAAGGATTCTTTATGACAATGTAAATTTAAGGGCATCGCTGTTTAACAATGCAATAGATAATTTAATATCTGATGCAGGTGGATTACCTATTAAATTACAATCTTTGCAAAGTTTGGTAACACCCTTGGTTACTTATCTTGCCTTTCTCAAACCATATATTTTCAGTACATCTTTTTTTGTTTTCCCTTTATTTTCTTTGATTCATTCAGTATGCTATGTATGATTACTTTTTCACTATGTATGCAGAAGGGTGTATCTAACTTTTGAGATTTTGCAGCCAGAGCACTTTTGGATAATTCGCAAATTAAATATGTGTAAACTAATTATAAGCTGATCAATGATATGCGAGCTATACGCTGGGATAACTCTAGCGATTGGTCATTCGCGAACTGATGTTAGCTTAATCCTTATGCATTAAACTAGTCTCAGCTAACGACTCACAACCCCTAAATAGCGACATACAGATGAAGTCAAACTGAGTACAAGATTATAATCCCTTCAGATTTTCTTCATTTGCTTTTCAGGATTGAACTTTTGTGTCTGACTAAAAGTAAATCATGTACGAATCAAAGTGTCTTTCTAGAGGTAATTACAGTTCATTTCTTCTCGTAGTTGCTACCGCATTTTTGGACAGGCTGGACGAAATCATCGTAACGAGGTTACAGATTTCACTTCTGGGACAGCCTCTTTGCCTACACTTTTACTGGCATCATTATACATGTCCTAATGAAGCCATGGTATTTGATCCCGAAGGACAGAAAACATACAAGTTTAACCAGTTCTATCGCTTTGCTCCACATACCAGGGCTTACTCAACAATAGAGCCAACAGTTGTTTCATTGATTTAAGAGATTACTACACTCTATGTAAATAACATTACAATATGCTATATATCGAGTCTTTGGCGTTAGTATACCAAATTAGTCAGAAAAAAGGGTGCTAAAAGCCAAGGTAAATAAATTTGTCGGAGAAAAGAGCACTAAAAGCTACTGTAATTAAACTTGATGAACTCTTTTGGAGTCCAAGCGTGATGCCGCAAATACAGATTTTCAGATATCTGTCTGTTGGAGACTCTTGGTTCTATTTAATGGTGATAACCACATGAAAAACACGAACTAAGAGGTCGTTGTACGACATTGGAGATACACAAACATTGTATACACTCTTTATCTCTTTATCTGAGTCCTCCTAAAATCCTGATACGACTTACATCGTATTTATGACTTCCTGATACCTAGCTATGGAAATAGTCGCGATGTAGTTTAGTATGTATCCAATCCTTGTAAGATATTGATACACTTTTTACAGTTAGGCATTATTCGTACTGATTTAAAGGATAATGATTTTGGTGTTAATTCTATTTCAGTATTGTAGTTACAATGCACAATGAGTAATCATACACTGACATTGGCCCAAAAGTTTATTCTGAGAACCATGGCATATTAATGTAGCCTTTCCAAACATGATGGATAACCTATCTGAAGAACTGACACATCTATTCTATGTTTTCTGTACTAACAATTATAAACAAATATTGTCTGTTTTATGTGATAAAAGGTACTTCTCTAACATTATGTGCTGTTATTGTATATATTAGTATTGGATTAGAAAGCAAAATGGCTTATCTTTTAACTGACAGTCTGCAACGTGTAAAAAACATTGACATAAAACAAATGGTATCAAATTTAACATATTTGCCTCCCTATTGAAAGTTTAAAAGCAGTAACCCTTCTGCAGATTGGAATTGATGAAAAAGTATGGCGTTAAAGAGATCATGGTTAAAGACCATTTACCGTTTAAACAGAACATTTTATACTGTACTCTTTTGATGATGAACAACAAGCAGAAATCTACAATAAGTGAACACATGTTTGACAGTTACAGAACTAATAATGGCAAGTGAATTAATCTTTGGAAATGTTGCTGATATGACGTAGGACTACCCAGAATGAAAAGATCTGCTCTCAACAGAACATAAGGGCTGTAGACGAACCAGGTGCTACCAATTGATAAGTTGTACATCGAAACTGCAGAAGATGTGAAACAAGCCCCTGCGTTTGTCATTCAATAACTATAAGAAGTCCTGCGACACTTTTGCTTACAATATACGAAGCTAGTTGACAAAACCCAGCACCATGGTGTCTTGAGGAACGCATATCACGATTAAAGAAATATGTTGAACTTAGAATGAAAAAAGTGATATCTACCAAGTAGTGTTGTTTTTATAAACGCGCCGAATAAAGATATCAGAGAAAGTGGGAAGTGAGATGACAAATTGTGCATTCTTTGTGTATCAGAAAGGTTGAGCAATAGACCGACAAGGCAACATAGATTTGGCTTTAACTGGCACAGTGAAGGTAAGAATTAGAACGACTGCTGTTGACAACTCACTGGGGACACTAATTGTAAACAAAGCATATATTAATGATGCAGAACATACACCGTAATTATAAGTCAGTCAATTACCTGATCAGATATTGCAGATAGCCGGAGATGTACACGTGTATGCCTGTTAGAAATATATAAAGACGACAGTTATACACTTATAAGACGGAAACGTGGTTGAAAACAACAAGGCAAACATACTCTCTGACTAATCTTGCCAAGAAAGGAATGAATTCAAATGCATAATAATGATAGAAGTAAAACTAAAACAGCATATGAAGGGACGAATGATTTAAATGCAATAAACTGGTTATACGATGTGGTGGCGCTCAATGAATAATATCTCAGAAACGCATTCTCACACCAAAAAACCTGACAAGGCAAGACTGCTCGATATATGACAGTGACTTCCCTGAGGATGGCAAGAATAATACAGAACGTCTTTGTAATCGACGGTCAATGAAAGCGTCCAAAACCAATTAGTAATAATAATAATAATAATAATAATAATAATAAAATAATAATAATAATAATATACAGAAGAAAGTTGGAGCAGAAGGAGAGAACATTTGTAAACATTGTACAAGAGGTAGGACTGGCTGTGTAAAAGGCGAGTCAATATCTAATTCATCGATTCAAAATCTTGCTGAAAATTTTATAAAGTTGTAAAATATTTATACTTTTATATCCCCGCATTTATGTAATATACCATCAAATAGCTAAATACGGTTATATATATATATATATATATATATATATATATATATATATATATATATATATATATATATATATATATATATATATATATATATATATATACACGTCTCTTTAAATCTACCTAAGCATGTTTCTTCCAGTGGGCATCCAAAACATCGTTACGCTTTCGTGCTAAAGGATACGCCACAAATGATCTTTATGTGTCGTATTAAAACTGCGAATGATCTCTTAGTAGGCAATACTTGATAGACGGAAAAATATTCGTGCCTCAATACTGTTCTTTGTCTCGTGTTGCTCTTGTGTGTTATTTTTGCTACATTTATGCAGGAACCACGATATACTGTTAATATGTTTCTGCATTTGTGTGTGTGCTGGCGGTTGTGATGTAATGCAAAGCTTTATTTAAATACCAAAGTTGTTGATTCGTGCATTAAAATTAGGTCATTGAGCCCTTCGTTTTCCCCAGACGGTTTCCAGTAAGGCAAGCTATATGTCTGACCAAGGTCTACCTACACACTAAGTTAACTGTCAGTGTGACAATATGGCAGGAAACTTAAGCTGAAACTTGAATGATGGAAACATGCACTCATCAAATCATTCGTGCAATAAAGTAGGTCATTGGATTATGCTTGTAATTATCGTCATCAGTTTTTTTGTCAGTTTGGCTGTATTTGTACATCAAATGAGAGCGATATCATCTATAGCATTTAAGCACTAGAATCTATTATCTTGAAATAAGTAATAGAAAAGAGTGGGAAACAACATGCTTTGTAAAATTCAACAAATAATTTATTTCCCTCCAGTACAAAGTGAGAAAGTAAAAAGAGGAACTTACGATTCTGCGAATTAAATGCCAACTAATCCTGGACTTATAGACAGAAGTTCTAATAATTAAAGTTCTAATAAACTTCAGTGGAAATCCAAATTAAATCCAACGCTGAAAGTTTTGATTTGCCCGTGGTGGCCCGTGTTGTGGTGATGTACCAACAGTCTTTTGTTGGATCACAATAATACAACCCAAGAAAATATCCTTATTTGAAATTTCAGTATAAATTCAAGTTTCTATTCCAAGAATGTTATGTTTTAGGAGCACTCTGTATTTCTAGAGAAGAATGACTTGAATTAGATAGCTTTAATGAATAAATTATACCCCAAAAGAACTTTGGACGGGACAATACTACATTTTATTCTGCTAAGTTATTTGAGCACGAATGACTCATTTTCAAATAAACAATATTATATTTTAAACTAAGACGTAAAGGTGATCACGGATAAATGTAAAAACAGTATTGTTCTAGAAGGATCTTCATTATATTTAGGAAGTCCATCACCAAAATTTCACAATAAAACATATGACAATCATCATATAGCCTAGCTTTAAAAAAACAACGTCCTTCACTCAGCGTAAGATAATGATCCTCACTCAAAGAAAAAAGGTGTTTGCAAAATTGTCATTGATTTTGGACAAGGTCAGCCCAACATACAATGTTACAGTATCAACAGCATATAATGAAATATTATTTTAAAAATGTAACAAACAAACAATGCAAATTAAATATAAATAACACGAATCAGTATCACTAAATGTGATGTACTAACATTTTGTTGAAACGTGTGCCGTCCATGTGGTAACTCTTCAATATGTGTTGGGTGGTTTAATTCTTTTCAAATATATCTAACGCGAGCCGTTAAAAATATTGTAAGTCTGAATGTTTTTTGACATTAAGACAAATTATTTTAAAAGTGTTGCACACTCTGTTCAGCAGGAGCGAATAATTACATACAAAGAAAACATTTAAATTTCCGATTCTCTAAGGCGACTCTATAATTCCATGATCAGATGGGATAACTGATCAGATTTTCAAAATGTGCTATGTCACAGAATAAGACCAGAAATAACTTGGTTTCGCCTTAGAACGATTTGAGCACTTTCCTCGTACATGCGTACAACGTTACCTAGGGTGGATAATTGTTTTTCTAGTTAAGTGACTGAGCTAGCATGAATCTCATCATAGATCACTTGCGGCGAGAGACATAAAAAGCACGGTATGCACGGGTATTTTACTCTTGCTCATTTTCCTGTAGATTTAAGGCAAGTTTCTGTTCTACTCGACACATTGGTCTTTTGGGATCTTGTCAAGGACTGTATGCTCTCCATTTCATTCTACAGCCATAGGGGTAAGTGTTACATTTTATTTTATTTGCAAATATGTGAAGCATATTCAGTTTTAACGACGTAGCGTAAACTGTTGTCTTTATCACTACGCGGATTTGAAACGTTATGAACTTTTAAACTGATACAAGTTGCTATTAAGAGTTTAATTTAGTAGCATGTGTGTATAGATTTTAATTCCGTACCTGTTATTATGCCCAGTTTGGTTTTATTTTAGCTGTGTGTGTGTGCAGGTGTAGCAGGATGTCGGTCTGGCTGTTTGTATGTCTGTCTGTTTGGGGATGGAAGCATGTGCGAATATCAAGGCCATACAAAGACGGACGTGCTGATCTGTAAACTTGTACGCATGGTGGATCCATGAAGGGGGTGTGTGTGGCCAAATACAGGTGTTGGCTAAACCAAGAATTCAGGAGAAGTAAAAATTGACAACGGACATGTGAACCAGGTCAAAATTTCTCATTTACAAGGTTTACAAGTATTTAAATGAGTCGTACGTTATGAATCGCACGTGCTGTACAAAGGACTGAGTCACGAGTCATATGTTGATGCAATTATGTTTATTACAATTGATCATGTTTATTTCAATTGATTATGTTGTGTTCCAACTGAGTACATTTGAGCACCTATTTGCATTAGATTATATGAATCTTACCCTTATTACATGAGATTATATTAATCACATCGTGGTTTTACTGTATCATTTGTCTACAATATTTAATATATGAATCACATTTTTGTTTCCCCATTTTTTTAATGATTGTATGAATTTTTTCTTTTGTCATAAGGTTTCATAAAGTCACAAATTCATTCGCATATAACAAATGTTTGTGTGAAGTGATTGAATGAGTCGTATGTTTAGAACTTGAAATAATCACACTGTATATTTTGTAAGAGAATGCACATTAATTTATTAATTAATGTCATAAACTTCCATCTTTCATCACATTGTGTTTGTGTTGTCATTTAATCCAGGCATCCATTCAGGTCAAATCCTGTTACACGCTATTAAGCGCAGATGCAAACGAATCAGAATAAAATACGAGATTTTTAACACAACCTGGCTGCAAAAAAGTGCAGCTAATGTTCCATCTTCTTTTGCCTTCCGTTTCCAAGCCGGTTTAAAGTCAGTTTGAAAGAGCCTTTCCTCAATAGACAGGACAAGCCTATATACTGATATGGGCTTATAAAAAGAAGAAAATGTTTGCTCTGGTTTCTCTTATCTGCTAAGAACAATTTTTTTTCAGAGGAAAAAGCCCTAAGACTTGTATGATTTTGTTGCATACCTTTAAGGCAGTATTAACATTAATGATCGAAAAAGAAGCGTATCAACTAAGCCTGTAATATATAAATAAATCAATTCAAAATTAACATTACCTTTATAGAAATCACTTAAACATGATTTCCATTCACTCCCACGTTTCAGCATCCACCGGACACTGGTATTCTAGGCGCTTTTATACCTCTTTTATTGCAAATACATGTTGGTATAAGTGAAACACATGTGCATTTGTTATCGGCCAGAGCTTATCAGCCCCATTTCTACTGGCTTTATCTTACAGTTGTCCTATATTTGTAGGTATACCATCTATATTAATGTGATCAACCAGATAGTGTCAGATTATAATGAAATCTGCGAAATGTTTACTATAGCTGTCATATTAAAGAGGTATGTTAAATATGTGAAACAACTGAGGCTCTCTTCGTTTTTATCTTAATGCATTTTAGTAAAACATTAGCACTGATCAATGCGATGAGCAGTGCGCAATAAGAAAAAGTATGAATCCGTCACTTCAAAATGTTGGCGAAATATGATAAGAATACTCTTACGAAATTCCAACCGTGTTATATTGTCGAGGAAAATAATTAAGTTTCTCTGACTTATTTTAATGTTGAGGTTTTTTCTTAAGTTGTGTAGATTAGTGTAATTTATCCAGACTGCCGATTTCTGCATGAACTCTATTTGAATTGGATTTATTACCACACAACATCGACTCCTAGCTTGCTTTATAGTGTTTTGAAGAAAGCAAAACTTTATGTTGATACATTTTTGCTGGTGGTGTCTCTGAGGTAACCTAATTCTAAAGTCGCTGATTCTAATTATCGCCCAGGTATCAATCTAGACCAGTCACATGCAGCAAACATTGCTAAATGAGAAAATTGCAGGAGCCTATGCAGTTTCATGTGAAAGAAAATACTATAAACCATGAGCATATTTGTCATCTTTCTCGTAGTTATATTAACGCAGACGCCGCTGGAAAACGTTCTCCAACTGAAGACTGCATTTTATATGAAACTAGGCTCCCTGAACAGAAATGTACTTGACAATGTTATAACACATTACCCACGTTGCGGTTGCTATACGCATGACATGTCTGCCTACAGCTAACTCCCTATTAAAATTACGGTTAGCGTATCAGTGTATACCGCGAAGGATATTGGAGAGCAACATAACATGGTTCGAAAAGGACCATTACAAAACCTACATGAAGAGCAATTTCAATGTTCATTCAAATGTATGTTTTATTCTGATCAAAATGATGTTATGGATGATGGCCTACTTTTATAAACAGACTCTCGCGTACTCAAGAGTCATTGTAATCGAAATCTGGAATTGAATTGTTAAGTTGATATATGCGGACCTCGTATCAACTTAGAATAAACAGGGACATTTTCATTCTGCTTTAAACAATGTTAATAAAAATGGTTGTAACTTACCGACTAAGATTCATTTGTCATAGACCTGACAGTTTCAGGTTATTATCGATTGGAAAGTAACGACTCTAAGGGAATAACCAATGGTTTGAGCTGCCTCATGCCAGTTGTTATGGAGATTTTTAATTTATATTGAGTTCCTGAATATTGTCATGTGCATGATTGAGCTTGTGGAGTATTGCCGTCTGACATTTTGTCATCGTCATAAGTGGCAAAAATAGTTATTAAATTTGTGTTTTTTAAGTTAGTCTTTTTTACAGCTAAACTAGGATGTTTCACTGGAAATTTGCTTCGTTGCAGGTGAAGACAAATCTTTACATATAGAGGTTTAATAAGCAAATCTTTCATTTCGTTTTGAAGCTCGGTCTTTTCAATCATTTGTAGTTGTGTTGCGATATAATTTGAGTGGGATTATTCATTTATGTTAGTCATTGCAAATTGTTCAAAGACGTTTTGGTCTAAAACTCTTCTTTCGGGTTATTGAGTGCTCATTTAAACACATTCTGGATTGTGTCATTTGTGGAACATCGGGAGATTAACAACTACTAGAATTCATGCAGAACATTCTATACTTTTGGACATGGGATAGAATATTTAAGATTATTTGGTATTTAATTCACAATACTTGTGTATTTTGAATGTTAATTTTGTATTGTTTGGATATAAATTGTTTGTTGAACTGTACTTAAATTACTAGTTTCACTTTCTTTGTTACTTATTTCAAGATCCAAAGCTGTCACACAATAAAATGGTGACATGCATACATTTGGTTTCATTTCTTAAAAAACCTATATATTGTTATATAGCGTAGTCTCACCAGGTTTCCAAGTAAGGGCCAAGGGTCTGTCTTGCGTATATGTAAACATTATATAAAAGTAAAAGCTCCTTCACAATATTTGCAGTCAAGGACTATTTTAAATACGAATTGCACTAACAACAACAAACTTTGATTTATCTGTCAGTATATTTAGTAGTCAATCTTGTAACCTTGAAGACCTTAAGGAAAACACATACATGCATACATGCATACATACATACATACATGCATCAAATATTTATATTTATCACTTTTTTGTCACGTTATCCTGACAACAGGCCGACCAGTCCTAACACTTGCCTCTTAATGATGAGCGCCAAGCGAGGAAGCTGTTAGTACCATTTTTATAAGTCTTTTCTATGACTCGGCCGGGGTTTGAACCCGCGATCTCCCACATCCTAGGCGGACGCTCTAACCACTATGCCACCGGAGCGGTCGAGATAAATAGATAGATAGGCAGGTAGGTAGGTAGGTGGATTGGCTGGTTGACTGGCTGACTGACTGATTGATTGACTGATAGATTAGTTGTTTGATTGATTGATATTCTTTAATACCTCCATCTTCTGAAGATTTTAAGACAGCATAGAGAAATGCATTTTAATACATAAATGCGCGAACATAGTCAATTCAGTACCTTTGAAGCCCTATGAATTATTTATATACCAAGAGTGAAGAAAATTATATAAAAATTTAATGCCAACACTAGCAAGTATACATGCTTTCAAACATTACACTTGAAGTATATGTATTGTTCAGGAAATTATTTACAATCACTTGGTTTGAGTTCTATCGACTGAGATAATGTTTTATGTTCATGTATTATCCATTAGACATAATTTTATTTGAATTTAGTATTAAACTCGCTAATTTGCAATGTTTCAATATTCAAAGATATAACAACACAAGTCATAGTTAATATTCTACTCGCTTTATAGTTCAGAAAATATTTCTTCCATTATATTATGTGTACGTTCCTAATCAATCAAATATATAACTCTCTTCATCTTAATTATATATTTGATAGATAGACTTATCACATTAATAAAGACTCGAGTTCCAATCGTACTGAAATATCGTTTAAGCCACCAAGGAGCATAATCAGCTTATTATCATGTCATTACAGCATTATCGCAGTAAATCTCTGGAGACAGATATGAAAATAGATCCTTCATCAAATGATTTATGTCTCCCAAGGTTCAGGGACTATTCATTTCAATTGGTAAAATTCAGCCATCACTTGATTTCGCACATATGGGATATAGTCCATTGTTTATTTCATTCCTCCAATACGAATAATCTGGCATACTCCATTTTTCGGCTTGAGACAGTATAGGCGAGTTTCCATGAATGGTGCATTTTTAAACTTTGATTAATTTTAAAAAACCCTCAGAATTCCTCTGATGTATTTCTAATTCTCATTTCATATTGTATGTCCTCGAATACCTTGTCTCAATTAGGCTTTTCCATTTTAATGTGAAAAGAAACTCGTTGAGACAGTCTTCTAAATTATCCATTTCCGTACAGTATATATATATATATATATATATATATATATATATATATATATATATATATATATATATATATATATATATATATATATATATATATAATCTGTTTTGGTCGAAATCGAATTGCCATCATCCCAGAGGAACATCTTTTCATAATTTGCCGAAATGTATTTGGAGACGAGAGAAGAATTCTATTGATTTTGATACAACTGTGTAGCATACAAACTCTAAAAGAAAACGTTTAAAGATTAAGCACTACCTAAGAAACACTTTTCTAGGTTGTGGATTAAATGATGATTTCATTCAAAAGTACGACAGATTTTTCGCATAGGGAAATATTAATGATTCCCAATAATATGAACGACATCCGGGAAGTTTAAACAATATTTCGGTATGAACCCGATTGGAGTAGATTGATTCTCATTGCATAATTGTCGTGTACATAAAGTGTCTGTCCTTCAAAATCTCAAACTGTTTTGTTGGATTGTCAGCTAGTTGCAGATTTGTACAACGACAGTTGTTTGAAGACAGACATTTGGAAGGATCTCCTAAAAAAGGCACTTTCAGAGACTTGAGAAAAAGCCTGCTTAGTAGATTGTTCCAAGCCAAGATGATCAGGTTAAAAGTTGGGCCGCTAATTTTTGTGTTGTCTTTCTCCTTTCCATGAACACAAAAGTAGCAAGAGAATGCCTAAATGGACTGTGCATAATATATATCTAACCAGACTTGTACGGAAGTCTCCCTTAAAGCACCTATGAAAGATTGCCGCTGGGCAGCCGGTTTGAACACCAACGTCGATCAAACTATTCTGAAAGGAAGGATATTAGCGTACAAAATATGATGGTCCTACGGACCATGGTTAGATTGGTTCCAGGCATAGATGACCTTGACAGCTCGTACAATACAGATGAGAGACCCTGCTATATTCAGTACAGACAAGACACGTTGAGACTTAGGTGGTCCTACTTTACTGTGAACTACCACAGGTACATAATCTGCTATAATACATAGAAACAGGACCTCGGAGCTAATTCGATCTTAGTGGTCGACGAATGTGGAACATCAGACAAACAGAGCTTACGAAAGGATCATAGTTTGTACTTAGTAATATTATCTCCTATGTTGTACCTTTTGCAACTTGAAAAGAAAAGTAACTCTTATTTGGATCATTTCATCGAGTTTCTTGAAATAATTCGATAATATTGCTATACATTTAATCTAATCCTTTATCTGTCTATCCTTTGGTCTTTTCCCCACATTTTTCCTTTGCACGCATTTCGGTCCAAATACACACAAATTGAATGGAATGTGTGTCATACAGCTAAGAAGGGAGACAGGGGTATTATGTTTTGGTGCAATTCGAAAGCTGTCAGTACAAAAATAAATAAAAATGTATAATTAAGGGTTAGATTTATATACACCAAGTTAGTTGATACAAGAATCAGGACTCTGCTAAAGAATATGTGATGCATTTTCACGGCAGTTCATGGGTCGGATTTGGGGTTTGACGCTCCAAAATGTCAATTTGACGAAATATGTATATTTCGTTGTAATGTACATTTTATATGATATTGCGCATCCGAATACAATTGGCAATTTGAAAAATTTCAGCTTCATTCTTTTATTTAGACTTTAAAACAAGAGAACAATCTTCTTTAATGTGTGGTAAATAACTAATCTTCAATATGAAACTTGTCTAGAGTCGAAAAATAGTTAAGCATAGACATTGAGAAAATGATTGGTAATGAATATTGTTTGATTTCCAAATCGAATTGCTTCTGTATTCTATGTAGATTCATGTAATGTTGACACTTTTTGTCTAATGAACGTTTAGGGTAATAACAATACAGAATAGTTTTTAGACTGTTTCAACTAAATGTCACATTTAAGTGTTTCTTTGCATTTGCCATTTGTTTATTCAAATTCACATTGCAAAGTAATTCTAATTAACATATTTTAGATATCATTTCATGCGTCTTCTAGCACAAGATATTTTATTTATACTTTAATGTATCTATCGGGCAGTCTAACCATATTCTATCATTTAACCATCCCTCCATTCATCAGTCAATCAATATACCCATCAATGTATCTATTTATCTTTATATCTGACAGTCTTCGTATGCGATTTAATGTTTGTTTCTCTGTATTATGTGCACAATAACGAAATGAAGTACGATGGTAGATACTGTTCCAAGGTCTAACTTTTGTTCATCTACAAGAACCATTACTTACCGCGGCCAACTCTTTCTATCTACCTGTGTCTGCGTCTCTCACTTTCTCTCTTGGTCTCTCAAAAGCGATCCTGTTTTTCATAACGGACCATTGTTAAATCGACACATACTTCATATACTTAGAGACATACATTTTTTTAAGCATGAAGAATGTTTTTAAAAGATCCAGTCTATGGAAATTACTGATTAAAGCAACATTTAAAGTTTCTTGTTAAACGCGCGTGTCTACTCTCATATGAAACATCGCAACAGTGTTAGCTCCGACAATACTGTGAAGCAGTTGTGTCTGTATATTTTATCTAAAAATTTTTTTTAATGCGTTTGGTGTTCTGCCAGGTAATCTAGTTGTATTTGCAAGGAAATCTCTGTTCCATTAAGAAAGATAAATGTTCCTGAGCCAATGCAAATACTAATGATCTAATAATTTTTAGAATTTAAAAATATGCTAAGATCTCAAATCTTCCTCAGTCTGGATGAAATGCATCATGATATCTTCCACTTCTCATAATATTTTACTAATTATGTTTATGTTTTCATTTTTTGTTATTACGAATCTATAATCTTAAACTAAGTAACAGAAAAAAGCGAAAACCGTCATGTTTTGTAAAATTCAACAAATAATTTATTTCCCTATAATATAAGTGAAAATTTAAAAAGAACATACAACATTGTGAATTATATCCCAAAAAGTCCTATACAGTTTATCACAAGTTCAAATGCATGAAATTCCGATTGAATTCCACTGGTATTCCAAATAAATTCCAATATCGAATATGTTGATGTGTCTGTAATCTTGTTAGTGCTAATGTGCCAATGGCCTGGTGTGTGGCGATCTGTTAACAGTATTTTACTTTATCACAATAATATAATCCAAAATGTCCTTGACTGAATTCACTATAATTACAAATTAATGTTTAGTCAAAGAATATTAATGACCACTTTGTAATTCCAGTGAACACTTATTTGAATAAATAAATCCAATCAAATTAAATACTGAACACAACAATAAGTCTGATATCGCTTCAGATGTTAAGGCAAGAATTATATAAGAAATCTAAGACACAGTAATAGAGCCAGTCTCCTTTAAAACTCTAAAACTTGTTAACAAATTTAGGAATTTCCAAGCGGAAAACTGATACCCTAGCATGAGATGCAAATAAACATGTTTGCCTCCATTAATAATAATCTGAATATTTATTAAGTAGTCATAGAGAAATATTAGCTATGTAGTATATTGTTTACAAAATAAATGTCACTGGTCAGATAGACCATTAACTTGATTTTGGACTAAGGTCATTTACAAAATGCAGATACAAATAGCATATAGCCATTGAGGAATGCTCATAAACAATTCAAACTAAATATACTCGACAATGCAAACCATACGAAAATAGTTATATAGTAACATTTTCAAAAGCATTACCTTCTTTGTTCCAGATATACGTCTCCTACGTCAGCTGCAGATAATCTAGACAAATCCATGGCATATTACGTGTTACACCTGAAAGCAAATCTGACAGATTCCATCAAATAGAAGTTCTGAGACATGTTAACAACTGTGTCAGTTGTTTAGCAAATCAATCTTTAAAAGCAAATCACATTTTTTGCTGCATGGTTATTGTTCAGTATTGTTCCAATTTGACACAGTTTTATTTTGCAGAGGATGCTAAAATAAATGACCTTCATTATCCCTTTATACTCAGTTCTTCATTTAGATTGATGCTCTTATCTCTATAACCATACATGCTAACAGAGATTACATGTTTGGTGTTAAACTATTTTGAATTTAGAATGATACGTGTAGTAGAATTGTTAACAGGCAAATTGCTCTGTCTGTAACTAGATATATAAGCAACCCTTCAACAACACACATTCTAAAAATGTTTATAAATTTCAAAATGGTAAATTTTATGCTTATTTAATTTGTTGGTATCCAACATTTATTTTCAAATTATTTACTACATTACTTGCAATTAGTACAACTCTATCATGAATTAAACACCAGGTTTGTATACAAAAGTAAAAAAAGGAATGTGACGCTAAATGATACAGTGGAGACCAACACACAGAATGACGAATTTGGGTCCATAACAACTATCGATACTTCTCCAAATCTCTAAATCTTTACTTCGACATCTTTCACTTCTTACCGAACTACTTCAAGGCTGTTGTGAATAATTTAAATGTTTGAACACGTTGTGTAAATCTGGTGATATATCAGAAAGTAGTCTAGTATTTATTCTACTTGTATTGGATATTGCATGTACTAGTCAGAATGTCAGAAGGGAAACGTTGCCAAGATAGAAAGGTTCACCTCTTGCAAAGAAGAACTCCTTGTAATTTAATTTTATTTACTTTTCAGTCTTACGTCCAATGTTCTCATTTCAAGGAATCTTCAGAGTCTCTGATCTACCCTATACCGTATTGATTTGTTGCATATTTTTTCTCTTTTGGTGTGCTTTAATTGCTGCTTGCAGTTGATGTTAAATTGAATCAATGTCTGTTCCACTCCGATACATTAGTTACAACCAGTCTAAATTAATATGCATCTGCAAGAATTTGATCATTACTCCAGTCTGAAACGAGTTCGAATCTCTTTTAGAGATTTCAATGACTTTGAGTTTATTGCCCTGAGACTTGTCTGTATAACTTTATTAACGGTGATGAGACTTAATTAGATAGATGCAATTAACACATTAAACGTGACAAAGCTAATCATGGGTGTGGTCTTAACGTCTATATTTTGACAAAGTTTAGTTTTCAAACATGCCACAGAGGTTCCAGTACACGATACTGAAATACTATGGATTCTAGCTTCTGCAAAGAATAGATGCTTCAGCAGCAAGTGTGTATCACAACGGAACTATACTCTTTATATGGGTTTTATTTCACTATTTGCATAGAATGAGCCCTTAGTAAATCTATAAAAAATCTAATTCCTGGTGACCTAAATTAGAACTTTCTAACTTCTAATCTGAGAAACACCATAGACATTATGGTATTAAACAATTTAGAAACTGTGATGAACTTACGAGAGTAACCACTCACTCAAGATCCTTGCCTGACCATCTTATATAATCACCTAATATACAAAGTCTTAATTCAGCAGTTATTTCTACTGACAAGTTCATTAACTACCACCGGCAACTTATTTTATAAACAAAGTATATTACAAATATACCATCTTTATTTTTCATGCAATACGATGGCATGTTAAACACTGCATACTTTCTTCGATTTAGAGAAAGTAAAGTGGATAAATTAATTTTTCACGTCTTTTGCCAAAGTTGCAGATACTTGTGTTCCTTTTCCAGAATAACACTTTGAACAAATAACAAACTTACAAACATCAAAATAAAAGAACAGCAAATGCTATATTTAAGAACCAGTTTTCTAAATAAAGAACGTGGCTCTGTTACGATACTTCACGATCTTCCAAAGGTATAGGGTTAGCCATATATGACTGTTATATATTCTACTCAATAGATGTCGTTATGAAAAACATTACGCCGTTCTTTGAATAAGAAAATCATTAAATTTACCGTTACGGAAGAAAGAGCTAAAATTGTCCTACATCTTATATATGCTTATATTTACTTACATATGGAGTCAACGTGACGGCAAAGGTACTTTTGAAGCAAAGCAGATGTTCCGACAAACGCAATACTTATAAGGTATGACCACCTCTTTCAGAATGAATATGACAAAGTGTGTACTTTTACTAATATTATTTAGTATGATTGACCAAGTTATTTAATCAACTAGTGAGTGAAATGACAATATAACAGTTATGTAATCGATACAACTTGTTTATATTGAATGCTGTTCTGATATATAATTCCGTAGCTGAACTACTTCAAAAGGAAATCGATTACTTAGAATTTAAAAGTATATTACCTCATGAAATAATAGCATTTTAATTATATTCTGTTGAGCACAATTACAGCAATAGTCATGCCATCATCCGATGTACGCTAATCACATGGTAGATCATTATAATCAGTGCGGTACACCTTGAAAGTATATAGCATTATGTTGTATGTGTACTTGATATACGTTTCAAAGGCAAACTCAGCTGCTTACTCTTACCTATATGATCGTTCCCATCTCATCACTCCCTTTTATTTGCCTCAACACAACCAAAAGCTCAAATCGATTTTGAGCATCTTTTATTTTTTTGTTTTTTCCCTATAAATACATTAGGGATGTAAAAAATCTTTACCAATGCTTCTTCCTTACATTGTAGATATAAGGGTATCACAGTTTTAACAATAACATAGACAATTTAGTATTTCATGAAGGTGAATTAACTATTACATTCAACTATTTCCGATGCTTTTGACATCATTGATTATTTATCTTGGGTATCCAGTTTCCTGTTTAAAGCCATATATTTTCAGCACATTTTATTTGGTTTCCTTTCGTATTCAATCTGTCATTGGTTCCGATTGTCATGAATCTTTAACTTACATATATATATATATATATATATATATATATATATATATATATATATATATATATAATTTAATTTTCATACAAAATCAAGATCGTATCAAATTTTACACAGCACAGTTGACCAATGATGGCTTTGTAATTGAAAAATGAAGCTCTTGTGAGCATCCAACTCATTCAGCTTTGGTGCTGGCATCAATGGTCCTGTCTTAATGATTTCATGACATTATATCCAGAAGCACGGAAACCACACAAGCGACATGAAGTCTTTCACATTGTTCAAAATACTTTGCACACCTGACAATATAGATAACAGGTATTTCATTAATTTCAAAGATTATCAGCGCTTTGTAAACAAAGAAACACGTGCTACATGAAGTGTGTAGGCATAGGAAACACATAGGAAACACATAAAAAGTCATGTAGAAACACTTTGTTTACTTTATATATCCTCAACTAAACATGAAATTCTGATCTCATACTATTTTAAATATAGATTGATATTTTTGCATGTAGGACATGCAACCACATACGTATCAAGGTCAACTGCACCTAGATGTATTGATCTTTTCAAACAGTTTTGGTGCATTATCTTTATTTGTGTTAGTTCCCAACCAAACTAAAAAGAATGTCTTGAATCTTAGACAGGATTGTACTAAAGAGTCCTCAAATCCATCTTGGCATTAGGTACAATTGGAGACTTTTTATAAAAAAATGTTTTGCAATCTATACTAACGAGGTATGTGTTTCTAATATGTCACAGCATAAAATAACTGATTCGCCTCAAAACAGATAATGCAGATCATCTTTTGCATTTAATTCTGAAAACATGAAAACCAAGATGTAAACTACCATAATGTAGCCTTTATATGCAACAAATAGTCTGGTGGGCCAAAATTCGGACCTCCATTACTGACAAAATTCAAGCACAAGATATAAATTAAATATACGTACCAAAACCGATCCACAACCCCGTTGTAGGAAGCAATGTCAGGATTAAGCACATATTTTTCTCTGTTCTCTAGAGATGCTTCGCAGTGCTAAATTAAATTGTATAGTGTGTCCATCAATCCAATATACGTCATATGTTAATCTAAAGTATCTTCCTTGACAATCTGCTCGTAAAGTTCTTTTCAGATACTACATGGTACGTTTGGATAGACTAAACTGCAATGGATGGAAAGTGAATTGAATAAAACAATTCTCTTTAGGAACAATGCTTGGTTAGGCAGAAATGCACGCAGAGTATAAAAAATAATCATCCTCTAAAGAAAAACAATCCTCTGATATCGTTACCAAAGATTCATAAGTCTTAGCGAATCTTCGATCCCATTAACCCAAAGAAGAGGTAAAAATGCCCTATATAGATCGGGACATCAATTGTATGTTCTTATCTTGAAGTACTTATCTGAGCAAAGGTAGTACCAATCGAATTCACCATTGGAATCACTGGTTTTATAAAAATAATACACGCCATGTCTTTATAGTCCCCACCTAGCACTACCTATATAATTCATCCTTGTTACTCAGATACAATATGGATTCACATTACTCAGAATCCAGTCCATTGTAAATCTTACCTCACATTTAACTTCGGAAAGTTATTACTTGGCACGATTACAATATAGTTCCGATTTATTTTATCCCTTCATATCTTACACAATTCAAGCAATACCTTCGTTACTTTCTGCAAATTTTTGATATTTGGAAAAATATACCATTGCTAACGGTAAGCTAGACCCATGCTTTTTTTTGAGCAGCTAAATATGGATAACGGAGTGTAGTGGGGTGACGAGTTTTCACATGCAGGTCAGCTGACGAATATATTATATACGAATTACATGTATTTCCGAATAGGAGGTATGAAATGATGTTATTGTTGAAATTCGGAACAGAACAACATATACAAAAGTCACAAAACGCCTTATAGAAACAAAATTACAGATGGCCAAACATAAAACTAACATACCTCCGTATCCGAATCAGGAAAAGCCAATCTCATTCTTGTCGTATAATCGTTGCCATTAATATGCCAAGGCAATGTCGGATAAAAGAGGACTAAAAATAAATTTATCGGGTAAAAGAGCACTAAACTCCATTGTAATTAAATTTTATATCTTAGGGAGCACTAAATATATTTTGGACATTCTGGTTTCAGCTTAATGGTGTGTTAACCTGAAGAAAAGGAACCGTATTTGAGGTCATTCTATTATATGGAAAATGCAAAAACATTGATTACACTCTTTTTCTGCGAAATCCTAATCAAGCTGAAATCCTCACAGTTCTCATATTACAATTAATACTTCCGGATAAGTAGTCACGAATATAGTCCCCATCTATTATTAAAAATTTTGTACACTCTTTATACGGTATTGATCAATGGCTCACATGTATGCCTTATTGTTGCTGATTTAAGGAAAATGTTTATGCTTTTGAATAAAAGGATAAGGTGTCATTTTCTGTCAGTATTGTGGCTACCATGCACAGCGGGTAATCAGGTATTGATGCTGGTCTGACGTGAAATCTGAGATCCATGGCATATTACCATGTGGTTCAGCCTCCCCAACACATGTTGGGTAACGTATGACAAGGAATGACACTTCTATTTTTTAATGTGCTAATGATCGTTACAATATTGACAGCTTTATTAAATGTTGCTTCTATAACATGATTAGCTGTAATTGTATATTACAATCTAGAAACATGTGTCACACTGCTGACATAAACAATGGTTTAGCCCATTTCTTCTCTACTAAAACGTTTAAAATCAAAACTTTATTCTCCAGCTTGGATTTGATGTAAAGGTATGACGTTAAAACGATTCAGGCTAAAGACCAACATAACATTTTGTATAGCTCTTTGCCCTTCTTACCTCATGCTGAAACAGGTGCATGTATTTATTTAACTCGTTTGAGATCCTACTGACACAAAGCTAAGTTTCAATCTAATTGAAACAAGTTTCCAAACATTTCTTGATCAAGTTTGACTAAAGTTGACAGCATAACATTGTTATATAGATTTAAAAGGAACCATGCTGTCTATGCCGGCGATCGCAGCCTCGTTAAAATATCTTACTTTCTGAACAATGATATTTCAAGTACAGTAATTTTCGGCGCATGTACAATTTCATAGCCAATAAATGGTATTTAGAAAATTCCTACCTTTGCACAGTATCAATGTTT
Source organism: Megalonaias nervosa (assembly GCA_016617855.1). Taxonomy (NCBI): domain Eukaryota; kingdom Metazoa; phylum Mollusca; class Bivalvia; order Unionida; family Unionidae; genus Megalonaias; species Megalonaias nervosa. Next base: position 76,061 of record JAECUM010004272.1, on the reverse strand, counting down.
TGTTTTGAACAGTGTTTTTCATTATAAATCGCATTAAAATTACCAAGTTAGACAAACATATCACAAGTAATTGTATCAGTCATCACATGGTATAAACTACGACCCGTCGTTGAGGCAGTAAGCTGCCATTCCGTGACTATGAATTAAAATCTGATGGAAAGATAGACTGCTGAGGTAAACTAATTAAATGAGACGCGTTATAAGCAAAGAACATCTTAAGGAATGAAACAATCGTGACCACAGAACAGTTTACAATGTTTAAAGTATCATATTAAAACGGAGTTATTAGAGAAATCCAAACAATTGAAACAATAAATCCAGATATTACAGGCAACAAACAACAGACACGACACAGGAACTTAAATGATTACCGAGGGAAATTAAGCATAGATTTTAACTGTGAAGTTATGAACAACTGCGATTCTATATTCGACATGCAGGAGGCGACAGACCCCCAAGAACCAAATAGGTGCAAACTCCAGACACATTTGTAATGAAGGGTAGCTGATAAAAATCTGAGAAGAACTCTGGTATACTTGAAAGATGAACATAAAAGTAGTATCCTCAGCAAGAAGCAATGTCAGAGTGCCAACCCTCATTCGATAACGGGGACCACACTAGTTGAAGACCTTCTTATGTGTCCACGGTAGACAAGCAGCACAGCTGCAACATTGCGTAAACACAGACACTGAACCAGTACAGATACTGAATGCTGCACTTTTCGGATGATGAGAGGCTAGCAAATAAATACATGCCTAAATGGTTTTGAGTTACCGACCTGATTAGGGCATGTGAAATACTGATTGGAATGTTGCCAATATGCGTTAGGACTGTCCAGATTGGATATATCTGCTTTCAGCAGACCAGAAGATGCTGTCAGTGGACGACGAGACACATCAAACAGGATCTGCTAATCAACCAGAAATTTATCCGAAACTGCAGAAAACGCAAAACTAATACCTGTGTTTAGGATTGCAAAACTATACGAAATCATACAGCAATTAAATTTCGTTTGAAGAGCTTAAAATATATACAGCTGATTGGAAACAAACAACAAATGGCATGTTGAGGAACCTCTTTCACTATTGAAAGTAATAAGTTGCGTTAAGTCGAAATGGAATCAGTGATACTTTATTTTCGAGGCTGCCTTTTGTACACACGTCGAGTAAACTTAAGCTTTCGCCAAAGTATACGTCGAGTAAAGAGTTGCACCATCTGCGAAAGCGCGAATAGAGGCGAAAGGTTATGCATGCTTAATGTATAATAAAGGTAGAACAATTTGCAGCAACTTCACTGGTACGATGAAGGACAGAAATATAGGGAATGTTATTGGTAAATAAGGCGTATATTAATGCTGCATCATTAATATAGTGTAGACAGCTAGAGTGGTACACCGTTATGTCTATCTGAAATACATAAAGACAAACTGCAGGCAAAATATGGTTGAAACCAAGGTAAACATACTATCTCATTAGTCATCCAGATTGAACATTGGAACGCCCGATAAAGTGTAGGCCAAAAAAGAGGGAACTCAAATTCGTCACAAAAATAGAAGCAGCATTGAAATAGCAAACGAAGGGATGAAATGTCTAAGTACAACGACCTGACTATGTGAAAATATCTGAACAGCAGAAACAGACATCGGTACGATCGTTGTGGAGAACAAAGTGTAATATCCCAGAGATTTAAACAAAAACCCCATTACAATCACTGCACGATCTTTGCAGTTAGAGCAATTGATAGCATATGAAGGGAAATTTGAACGTCCGAGTATCTAAGGCACTGTAGTATTGCATGATCCGATCGGTTAAAGTAATCGGAGTTTCAAGTGTGCTAAAGAATAAGAATTAGATACGACAGTTGTAATGCATTCCGGCTCCTAAAATGCAACCAATTATCTATCTTCTTTTGACATCAGTTCAAAAGCCAGATTAAAGATTAATATGAAAGAAAACAAAGAAAAGTACTAAAACAACATTCCAGGATAGGGAAACAGGCCTCTATACTAAAATATGTTTTATAAGCGTCGGAAATATTCGCAGTGGTTTCGCTTGAGAAAATTATTGTTTAGTGGAAATAGCAGCTCGTCCTTAAGGGTCCCATTTTTAAAGAGAAATAATGCAAAGTCTGGGCTGGTTTGCTTGAATTTTAGTCAAACATTAATCTAAAGTAAGCTGATATTGTTCATTCTCTTTACATCCAGGAAGGCATTTGCGGCTAGAAAACATTGTCAAACAATAGAATGCGACATGTATGATTTATGAAACTAAGTTCCTTATACATAAGTCTCCTTTAAACTACATAAACACGATTCATGCTAAAGGAAAGGTAAATGATGAATATCTGCTTTTGTAAATTCAATGTTCTCTGCGCAGCTCGTTAAGGAAGTGACCATTTGATTATTATCTCATCAGACTGGACATAAGATGGTGCATTTGCGGCTTACACTTTTGCGAAAGAAAATAAACAAATAAATAGTTTTGTACTCAAGTATATAACCTATAAGAAGCGCGTTGTGAAAATAATGCCAACTAAAAGATTGTCAGCTTGTGAAATCCTATCCTATCCATGCTTTAAATGATCTTTTCCAGCCTTTTGAAGTGCACTGCATCCAGCATGGGATCAGGTATTAGTTAAAATAAATGCAACAAACTGAGAACAAATAGCGCCAATATAATTCTAACTAGACTAATCAATTTTGAATCCAATACCATGCCATTCATGGCAGAAGCTCTAACTCAAACCTCCTTTTTACGGGTCACAAAAACCAAAACGGTCGAAAAAGACTCTACACAGACATATATTCAAAACCAACTAATATAAGCAACATCTTCTCCCATCCTGCTTCATCCAAAGCATTGCATTCGGAACATCCCATATTGCAGAAGATGTTGGTTCAATGGTATTAATATGACAGGGTGTATAAATATAGTTTTAATCTCTTAGCTCAGCCACATTTTTAATACACGAACAATCAGGCATTATTTTAATTTAAAACCTTGTAAATTCATAATGATGCATTTACTATGTCAGAAAATACTTCATATAAAAATCAAGTGCATGTTGAATAGTATTTTGTATATATGAAGCAAGAACAAATAGTACAATTTATCTACCTTCTTTATACAAGTTCGAGCAGATAGATTGTTATGTGGAATGCAAATACAAGAAGCAGGTACATAAATAGTGATAAAAATTATCTGAGATCTATTTATTTTTGAGAAGATATGATCCAGACTCGCACACATCGAAGATGTGACGCTTAGCTGTATCAAACCACTGTTAACAGAATGAAAAATAAGTCGGCCATTTTCTAAGAGATTTGGGGGGTAGCGTTCCACTCCTTCGTTGACTAATATTCCATTAATTAGGCCCCATGAAGTTTCTATACGTGGTGGTTTGGGCACTTGAGTGATTTCTTCTTTCACGTATTGTCTTATTGCAATATTAGCTGTATCAACCAAGTCTTTGATAAATGCAACCGACACGGCGCTGTCTCTGATTTAATCGTTGTCAGTGACCTCGACCAGATATTTTACCACAAAATCGCCTTTCAATTTGACAATGATATCATGAATGTCCACGTTTGACGCTTTCAGTTTTCAGATTGACCTGGTAATCGAAGACCTCTGCCCAAGGGTATTCGGCGACACGAGCCTGGCAATCGAAGTCCTCTTATATTTTTATGCTGCCGCCAACCCCCTTTTTCAAATTCATTCCTGGTGCTGTTCCGACAGCCCATAACGCAGCAACTTTTGCAACCGCTGAAACTGCTGCTGCCAACAACGCTGGAATCGCAGAAAGGAGTGTGAACATTCCACCGGTCTTTTGCATTTGTGTCACCTCTGACTTGGCATAAGTTTAATGTTATTGAAGTGTTTTCTCTTTGGCCACATTTAGCTGAGCGAGCTGCATTTGGGTCAAGCACACGGGGACATATCCAGTTAATGTAGCTGCAGACAGTTTCATTGTGACCCCACGAGTGTTTCTGATTGCGTGTTTGATTTTTCCCAGTTGCCTGAGTAAGGCCGACCTTTAACTTCGTGATAGGAAATTATTATTCAGATAAGTAAAACGTTCAATTACGAATTTTATAAATTTTCTACAGGTGCATCGATCACCCTAATTAATGGTGCTCTGAACGTGTAAATTAAAGATCTCTTGTATCTCTTTTCTGTTGATGGAGCATTGAGCAAATCAGATTATTGTGTGGGTACTTTGGAGCTCAAAAGAAGAGCAGAAGAATTTAGTCACAACAATTTCTGAACTTAGAAATTAGTAAGGTCTATTAAATATTAATGTTTAAATTTTCGCGTAACTGAATACTTGGACGGCAGTTGTACATGTATGGCAAATGACGAATTTTGCATTGTGGATTATATAATAGCCTGGACAGAAATATATTTGTTCATAACCCAACTGAGTGTTGAGAATATGACTTGATCTGTTCAGTTTCTCAGTTACTTGCATTTCAAACTTTATTTCGTCCGATAATACACAGACAAATGAAATTATAGCATAGATAACAATATTTCCAGTTTTTCAGTCAGAGAAATATAAATGAGATGAAAGATGTGCATACATTTCAGACAAGTTTATGTATGATACAGTACACACACTGAAAACAACTTAAATGTTAGTAAACTAAAATATTATTTGTTTCATTTATGATGGAAGTGTACAAAAATATTGCTTCTCAAATGCTAGTTAGTTCGGACTGACACCCACATCTGAACAGCCCACCCCCATTGTGGGACAGAATGTTATGCAAGTTAAAGACAACGGAGAAATATCTTACTTCGAATATTGAATATTGAAACTTATGTTGAAGTTTGAACGGTATGATGCAGCCAAGATTCAGCTCAAAATGACTCTTAGTACTTTAGCGGAAAATTTCTGCAAAAACAACGAAATATTTAGCTAACATGAACACTCAATCATACTCCATTTTAGAAATATTGTAAACGTCGTTACTGTTAACGAAATATTTTCTGTGGTACACGCGGTTAGAAAAGCATTACACACTGTACCTCTCTTCTTTCATCGGAAAGTAATGGAAATGTTGCAGATAAACTGGATTTCAAATAAATTAGTAAACGATGATAGTGATTTAAGAAACTCACATTCCGCGGAATTCGATATACAAATAGTATGGCTAAGTTGACAAACATAAAAGCACACAATCAAAATTTTTTAAATTTATATCATTAGAGATGTGACTAGTCTTAAACAAAAATGATTTAAATTTTTTGTAATGTATATTCTCGACTTAGTGGGGTGAAAGCATACATTTGTCCTTTCTACAAGAGTGACCCTCAAAATGACCCTAACAATTAATGTTGTAAGTCCCTTTCAATTTAGCTGTAAATATCTTCAGTTCAATGCTCAGCGCTTAATGACAGGTCCTAATGACATGACTAATTCAGTGCTTAACGAAAGTACTGATTCAGTGCTTAATGAGAGGACTTATCCAGTGCTTAATGACAGGACAGGTCTGATTCGGCGCTTAATGACAGGACAGATTCAGCACTTAATAATATGATTTGTTCAGTGCTTCATGACAGATCTGATACAGTGCATAATGACCCTACTTATTCCTCACTTAATCATAGGACTTATTCATCACTTAATGATTTTACTTATTCATGACTTAATGATAGGACCTATTCATCACTTAATGATAGGACTTATTCATCACTTAATGATAGGGCTTATTCAGTGATTTATGATAGGACTGATTCCATGGGCAGTGGATAACAATTTAACTGATGAATCATAGGCAATTTCCGTCTGATCTATCTAACAATAGATAATCCTTTTACGTTACAGTCAAATATGCCACACGGTCCGGGGTAGATTTTATCTTTTATGTGTAGATTTTTCATGATGCATTCTGTCTCGGAATTGTATAAATCCCTTTATTTATTAAATACATGTACTCGGGTTTTGTTTTTTGGTGTACAACAATACCCGAGGGTGATTTATGTATATTGTACATTATTTCGAAAGTGAGTTCGGTTCATCCTATGCCGCACGTGCGAAGCGCTTTCGATGGGAAGAACCGAATACTTCCAGCGCACAGACGATATAGGCTGCATCGTTTGTGTATAAATGCCTCACCGTGAGACTAAATCTTTACACTACGGAACGTCTTGTCAGTGATTAGTCTACTTAAGGACTTGCACATCTTCAGCTGTAGAGGTATGTAAGTTATTTATTAATTTCTTGTGTATAAGTTATAACTATTGTACTACTACGTTTATTTTTGTATCTTTTCAATGTAGATTTGGCTTGCATAGTATAACGTAAATATTTTCTATTCTTGTTTGTGACTTACCAAGAGCTTTATATTGTATTAGCAACATAAAAGTTGCATTTTTGCGAAACGTTTAGTACCATAGGATTCTTATCGGACACGGGTAGGTTCACTTCTGAACCTGTTTATTGCTTTGTAATGTTGGTCCTATACTGTAATTTGTATAGCTTACCGTATATAACGTCATCACGTATTGTCGTATATGCGCGTGTCATGCATAGTACACGGTGTTAGATGTATTTTCAGCTGATCGGAGTCGACGAGGTACCAGCTGTAGAGCTAACCATAGAAGTTGACCATAGCAGCTGTAAAGCTGAACCATAGCAGCCGTAGAGCTGTCTGATAGTGTTGCTGGTCGAGTAGCAGGTGATCGGACTTTGTTGACCGAATTGGTGGGCGCTGATTGCTTGATTGACCAAGGAATTGAATGGTGGTCGGTGACTATATGAAATGCTGACCACTTGATTGACCAGTGTGACTGCTAGCCAAGTGTACTAGTGACGGAGTGTTTTGTGTTACTCCATGCATGTAATCTTTCAGCCGTGGGCTATTTTTGGGGTTTGTTATACCCAGTGTTTTGGGATTGTAAAGATATTTTGTATGATATCTGTCCCTTTTGTTTTCATCATTTTACTATTTGAGTAAAGTACCTCATTTTTCACTATTTGAGTGAACACATTTTACTATATGAGTAAAGTACATCATTTGTACTATTTGAGTAAAACACTGTGAATCATTAACCTTTGTCCTTTTGCTGTGTAAGGTCATTTTATTTGTATTTACATTTGTTGCATTATTAGGTTCGTGCGAATTGTGTTAATTTGTCCAATATTTGGATATTAATCATAATTCTAAAACGTTAAAGAAAATAAGCAAAACGAAGGCAATATTTATTAATTAATTAGTTAATTCATTCATCATCAGATTTTAATGTTTACCTGCAGGTAGTATATAGTTCAAAAGTAAAAAAGTGTTCTGAAGTAAGTATACAATATCAACAAATTGGAAATGCTTAATGTTTACTTGTTGAAGTGTTTAAAGCACATTGTTTTGAATATGCATTACCCTTGTTCATTTGGAAGGTACAACAAATAATATTTCATTTTGCTTTTAGACCAATTCCATCTCATCAAATCGATGAGACATCATTAATATCGTAATAAAATCATTTAGATGGTTACATATACTGCTCAACTTTGAAGGATGACATTAGCAGCTGGCCCAATTTTTCCCACCTGTGACACAAAAACACACATACATTCGAGGTCAATTCTACGGATCATCCTCGGAACACATTGTTTTTTTTTACCAAAAAAGGACTGAGCAAGAAATAGCGAATGCATCGAACTATCTTATATCCAACAATTAGTCCTATCGTAGAAATATATACAAGGTTGTTTGAATAGATTTCAGTTTCTTTTCTTGTGGAGACATTTCTGGCGAACAACATGTATGACTTTTGTGTAAATTACTGCGCCGACATACATCCCACGCATATACTGTATCTCGCAGGAATAGCCGAGGACCTTCTTATTATGTTATACCTCTTATACTTATACGCGCAAGAATCAAGGGATTTCACTTGCAAAGCCTATTTTAAAATTTTCTGCGTTAGTTTTTGGATTACCTCCCCTATTTTTGTGGCCTAATTATTTACGTGCATCTGGATCATGAATTCATTTAATAATTTCCTTTGTAGGTAAATAAATAAACTTCTGCATGATATTTATGTTACCTTTTATGTGTCGTTTTATTATTCATATTTTTACGAGTTAAGTGTGAGTGATTCAAACTTAGATATAGCCTTTTATAGCAAATAATCCAGTAACAATAGGCATTCTTCAAGATTTCTTGAGAGCAAATAGAAAATTAATTGAAAATATCTCGCCGACGAGGGAGTTATCTATTTCTTTTTTTTTTTATTTTCAGCAGGTACATCCAAAGACCAAGAGCGGTAAAAGAGCAAACGACCAGGAACGAATTATACTTTATACAATATTTTAAACACTAATTCGTATATCTAAATTTAGGTCACTTACATTTAACAGACCAGATTACAAACTTTATCCAGCAATTAATTGAAGTCAACAGATAACAGCTGCGAGGACGATCATGTATAAAATATCATCGATCTTGTAAAGGTAAAGAAATACAAGCTTATCTATATAATATTGCAAAAGCTGAATATGTTTAAAGAGGACACTTTGCTGATAATAATATATTAGTCATGGTTACGATACTCGTATATCTGAGAAACATTTTGTTCTCCACGTTGGGATTTGCAAAATTATTAAATTTTATCTAATGTACCTGAGGTCTTTATGACACAAAGTGTCTGAACTTTTACCGATTATCGGGCATGCGCAGTAAAATCCTGGTAGACACTATTCGTTTTTAATATATTTTTTTAACTAATACAGATTATATTCTTACAATACAAGATCTAGTTTTAACGCCAGGTGCCCTCAGTACACATCTTAATGAGTTCATTTTGATTTAGAACCATTATCTGCAGCTGACAACAAATCAGAATCAAATGAGGCTCATTTTTTATGCCAAGATGCTTTCTGTTAAATTTAATTAAATTTTCTTCAGTAATTTTATTTCTGCAAATTTCATTGAAAGGTTTTCTGTTTTTAGCAGCTGTTGCCATATCAATGATTCTGCACCAATATATAAAGTTTCTTTTAAAAGATGCCATCGAATTTTTTTTATTTACGGGTTTTGATAATAAGTCATTAATATAATTGTTTAATTACTAACTGCAAAACTAGAAAGAACACACACAGTCCCAGTTTGATCTACCTTACAGTTTTATTTAGAGATCACTTTTATTCCTTCCAGTCACATTATGTATATGTGATTATCCGTTAGAGGCTATATGTATTCCTTGAAGCCATAAAGTATCATTTTGAACATTGTCACTGCCTTTTGTACCCTAAATACCATTATTGTAAGTAATGACAAGCACAATGAGATATTAACACAGTAATTTTCAACATTGCCATTCTCCTTGTACCAAACGTGTCAAAGAAAAATATAATAGATGCAAAGTGAAATGCTGTGTTAAGCACTAATGGTATATTCCCCTTGCACTCAACGTGTCAGCCAATGTTAAAACTTAACATGGAATTCAGATTGTACGCAAACGGTCATAATTCCAATCTAAAGTCAATTGCTAATTTCTCCTTTACCCTGAAGACTTAAATAGCACTGGAACAATGAAAATACAGTTTATGTTTTTTATGTTTCCAAAAGCTCTCAGTATGAATTCATAAGTTCATGATAAGGATGTCTAATTTGCTTATGCAATTTTGGAGATAAGTTGGTGTTCTTTTCTAAAACTTGCAAGTGGTCCACATTGAACAAACAGTTATATATTTTCAGGTATTGATTCATAATAAAAAAAAACTAGAATTTTTTATATTATATACTTACGTGTAATATATATCAACTTATTTGCGAAATAATTTTCACATTTTATCATTTCTATATTTTCATATGTGAAACGTACGCCCTTATATTTTGACATGTGAAAATGTAAGATTTCCCATCATGCCATCGGACATCTTATTATGCCAACCGAAGATATACCTGCAGTAACAAGAACGATCTCATTGTGAGATCGAGCAAATAAACAGAACCTGCATTACATTTCTAACATGGAAATTCTCGGTTGCTTAAGCAATTTGATTCGAAGTTCCTTGGATGTCTATGAAATTATTTCCCCTCGCGTCCTCGACATCAATGATAACCCCATTGTGATGCATTGTTGAATCGGGCTTGTTTTGTCGTCAAATATGATCAAATAGTGTACCGAATGTCAACAATGTATTTTATGAGAAAGATTAGGTCATCCCAATCCTATCGCTCTCTCCAGTCACTGCTGATAATTATTTGATAGGCCTATGAAAGTGAAGGAGTATTTACGAAAAGGGAAGGGTGTGGCAGGGGAGACTGTGATGAAACGTAAGTTTAATCTCCTAATCTTCGATATTTGATCAACTATGGAACTTAATAAAAAGATGATTTTCTTTTGCTGTGTAAATAGGGGATATATCTCATCTTGGTGTACCAAAAACAATATAATTTAACTCGTGGCTTCACCAGTCGTTAAATATCATGATTTAGGTAACACACGATAAAACACACCCGGTATTAACGTAGGAAAAGAAAATATTGTCTTACCATTTTGATTGTTGGATGCGGACTACGTGAATAACAGGAAAATTTAAAGCCCAGTTGCTCTCTTGGTAGCGTTCACCTTTGTAGTTAACCTAATTGCATCTCAAGTAACTTCCCTATTATAGTGAAGACGCAGCATGAGCCAACCGTCCTAACCCACACAGAGCTATTCCTATGAGCTATCCAACGTTTGCAATGAATAAGTGTGCCATAAACACAAATTTCTCCCCGGTATCTAAACACTGCGTGAAGATAAATGTTGCTGCAGGTATTATGATTATATCGCCATATTATCACACTTTCATGAGAATATCTATCTATATATCTATCTCATCAGAAGTATTTTTAACTTTTTAACTTTATTTGTGTTTTGGACTCTTTAGTTACTGCACCATAGTCCTTATAACGAATTTAAAATGCAAATCTGTTTTAAATATACCAATGTATAGGTGTCTTATGCACATATATTGAGATGCATATACAACTACTGAAAGCATCTTTCAATGCCAGGGACACAATTGTTTGAGACATTTTAAAAGCAATTTGTTCCATCTGTATGTTATCCTTGTATTAAAACAAATAGCATAGTTGCACGGATATTTCAAGTAAAAGTTCTTACTATGGGATATTTTTGTAATTAAAATCACATATTTTCTGATTTATAATTCAAAACTAAATGCATTATGGCGTATAAACATAGTGGAGGCACTGAAAGGCTTACTAGTCAATGATTATTGCTATTAATAACTAATTTCATTTTGATCGCTTCACTGAAGTATGCTTATAAAGATGTGAAAGGCATTGTGAAGCAATATGACTTGAATAATCAAATGTTTATATTCAAATAACAATTTCTAAATTTACGTTAAAATATGTATGTTCAATGCATGTAGGTCTCTAATGTCTTATCATATCTTCATCATCTCACAGATTGAATTTTAAAATATTACCAAACTAAGTTTAAGTGTTGAAATATGTAACAGCATGACGGTTGTACATTTCTACAAACCAACTCACTCCCGGATGTTATTACATTAGACAGTCATAAATGTCACATCAGTTCTTAGAAAGGGGCTGAATGTTTATCATACATTGATTGAGATTCTGAAAAATATGACAATCTATTAAGACAAGTTCATTGCCAGAAGTCATTAAACTAGTAAGTCATTGCTATCAAAACATTTGTTAGCACTTTCCAGTTGTGTTTTGTTTTCATATTCAAAGTAAAGCTGAATGAATTCGTGCAAACCTATTGCAAGACATCATGAAAAGTATAACGATCTATCAAGGCGTACACTTAGAATAGATATTTTAACGCTGTTGTTTGTATTTTTTAAAAAAAATCTACGACCGCAACCGCAGAAGCGCTAACTGTAAAGCATTTGATTCTCGCCTGATAAATGTATGACCACATAGAAAAAATCGCACTTTTGTAATTTTTCATTACTATTTAATATCTTCGTTTGCAAAATACATATCAAATGAAGCAAATATTCTCTTTACAAAAGATCTCGAGTGACGTAAGGGCCGTCAATTTATTTATTTTTAGTTTAGTAAAGTAAACTCGAAATAAGATAATCTGAAAGTGAAAGTATATTATTTATTTAGGATGTTTTCAAAGTAACGAAATAAATATAATAATGATAATAACAGACAAGTACTTATCCTCAGTATAGACTACAGTGTGTTATTGTGCATGTTGATTTAGATGGATATAGTCATAGACAGAGACACATGGAGAGAGAGAGAGAGAGAGAGAGAGAGAGAGAGAGAGAGAGAGAGAGAGATAAAAGCAATCTTATTATCTGAAGTTGGGTCCAAACTTGTAAACTGTCTCCCACTTTTTCTTGACCTGCCAAGTAGCAAGTACATATATGCCATGCCGATGGCAGAGCACTGCAATGTCGGCATCGTCCATTTTGAGATTGTATTTAATACCCTTAGGGTAATCAGCACCGAGAGAGAGAGAGAGAGAGAGAGAGAGAGAGAGAGAGAAAGAGGGTTAGAAAGTTTTTGTTGATTGATAAAATTTACATGATGTTAATAATTTTCCTTCCTAAATGGTATGAGCAAATTATATTCATGGGAAATGTTTTTATTTGTGTGTTGTACCACGTAAGGGTAGCTTTTATGTTTTACTATTAAGTTTCATGAAGCTGAAACAATACATCATTGCATTAATAATGTGTGCTTATGTATTCAAATAACATTAAATATATTTACAAGTTCATGAAATTCAAATTTTACAATTATTTGAGTCAAGTATGTATATTTTTAAAATTACAAGTTATCATATTAATTTCTTGTTTATTTGAAGATAATGCATCATGTACAGGCACAATCATATTGTGTATAATAATCAGTTCCATTAAGAAGAGAGTGTGATGTTTTCACTGGCAACTCAACATTTGTATGCAGGTGGTGAAGCTGGGTTGGAATATCGTTACTATCAGCAATCTTTAGGATTCCTGTATAGGTACGTACACATGCATACGCAAAATAAAGTGAATAAAACCAAATAAAACAGAGAAAATACAAATCAAATCATTTTGCACTAAAGTCATCCTATTTAGTCGTTATGAAAGAAATGGATCATTCTATTAATTTTTCTGAATTTACCCTTATAGTACCTACCCTTTTAAATATATATTATTAACGTAAACTTCATTGCTGATCAAATAGCTACCTGCTTGTCACACCAATTATGAAAATATTGCACAAGCAAAGACCATTACCAAACCTGAAATACTAGGAAGCAAGATAGGATTGTGTTTAGTGTTGTATTTGTGAATCAGAATAGGAGAATTAGAATGGTAAATCGCTACATGAATCCTGTAGATGGATGGTCTATCGTATCAACACTTTGCACTAGGCAGGTCCTTCTTAGAGAGCATTGATTTCAAACCATCTTCGTTTATATCTAGGGATATATATGACCCCATAATAAGCATTGATAAGTTTGTAGAGCGCAAGCAATTACATAGTTGATGAATTATATCAACAATATTGAAATGGAAAACCCTGCTTAGCACACTTTGATTTGAATCATTCTCTCAAAGTTTCTAGACTGCGATCTTTTCAATTAGTAATAAAGATTTAGAGAAATAGGGACCTAAATATAGTTAGTTAGTCCTCTTTGTCCCGTCTGCAACTATCTTCCGCCATCTAGGTCGGTCTTGAGCAATGGCTTGTGCCTCACCACAGGAATGTCCCATCTCTTCTAGCTCAATCATTCGCCATTTTTTTTTTTTTTGGCCGCTTACATTTGCGCTTACATTCTGGTGTCCATCCGAGGGCTACATTGGATAACTGTTCTTGGGGATCCTCATTAAGTTTCCAAGTCATTTGATTATATATAACAAAGCCTGAAAGGAAATTACCACTTCATTCGATATATGGACACCATAATCTGCTCCTACAATATTTTACATGGATCGCTCTTTAATAGTTTGTATCTAAGGATATGTTCAACGAACTACGGACACTTTGCAATACTTTTCTCCGTTTCATCGCAGATCTTCAAGTATCACGTTGAACTCTTTTAACTGTCCTAAATTTTGGGATATACGTCTTTCATAGCCTAATGCTATATTTGTTACTTAAATGGAAGTGCTATTATTCAATCAAGCATGTATAAAACGAGATATTAAAAGTAATCACACACACACACACACACACACACACACACACACACACATATATATATATATATATATATATATATATATATATATATATATATATATATATATATATATATATATATATATATACTCTAATCTTTCTTTTTTCTTTCATTTGTGCGATTCGGTATCGCTGTTTTCCTGTCGGTTTGTATGGACTGCAACGGAAGAAAACCGTTAAACTTCGAACGATTCACTCAAATTGTTGAATATGTTTAAATCCGAAGTAACGAAAACGTCGACAGGAAACATTTGAGTGTATTTTCCCGACTTGACATATATCTCAGCGGAAAAATTGTTTTGATATTCGGTAAGTATTTGCCAGATCATTACATCTTTATTAACTACAACGGCACCATTTTGTGCTTAGTTGGTTGGATACTTCCTGGCATATTGTCTGAGAGGCTATGTCGTATGAGACACACTGAACACATTGGTTCTGTGGTCACTTTGATTATCACGACAGGATTGACGTCATAAACAATCGCGTCTGCCATTGTAGTGTGCTAATGGAGCTCTTTGTCGGTTCTTGATATAGGCCACAGTCTTCAGTAACACAAGACTATGTTATCCTGGATGGTCGCATATTGATAACTTTCACTGATTGTAATATGCAAGATGACATGCATACACGTGTCATATGAGGTACCTGTAACCTCGGTCAAAATGCTCAGTTATCACCCTACTACGATATACAGGAGACTGAATCACATATGACATTTCCACCCAAGCTTCTTGATTAGACGTGTCTCCAGCAAGCCACCTGCACGATATAGTCGATGGCTGGATGGTTTAAACCTAAACTTTGACCAGCTTATTCTAAGTGGATAGCGACATACAAAATTCCCTAATTTAATGGAAGATAATCCAGTTGATTCCCATACGTAAACGATACAGATGGCAAGTAAAATACAAATTTCCTATTCCAAAGCAAAATGGAATGAGGTGAATGTGATCCGGCTTCTGTGATCACAATCATATGAATCCATGAATTTAGATGTCATATCATTATTACCGAACAAAATGGCTGCTATAAGTATCAGAAAAAAGAACAATATAAAGGCTCTGAGGAGAGGAATGATTGAAGTTAAAGATGAAATCACTGTGAATGGCGATCAACATGCAATATTATCTTGAAGAGAAGAACTATCGAATAAAGAAAAAGTAGAAGTAACGATCGGCGTAAGTAATATATAAGCTGCAAAATTGTGGGACTTTTGATTCAAAACAATGATGACATACTATAATTTACAAATGAATGTTGAATTCTAGCTAGACTTGTGCATTCTGGTTGTATTTGCGCATGACGGACTTGGATCCTTACTTGGCAAGGAATGTTGATGAAATAAAAGTAAGATATTGCTAAGTGACACCTTATTAAAATCTTAAGCCCATATGCAGCAATGTAGAATGATCGAATTACGCCGCACTATACAGTGATCAAAAGTAAATAGGGAGATAAATTGGATTTTGAAGATGAACACTATGCATTTACGAAATCTGCAACGGTAACAGGATAGTATGTGTGAGGCCAAATTAACCAATTGCAATAGTTGCCATTTCAGTAGGTGGTGAAAATTTGAATCTCGACAACTAAACTTTTGATTGTAATGATACTAGTGTTTTAAATTCTATCAGTTCTATGAGCGTCCTTCTATTTTTACGAGGGATGGCTCATGATATACGTCAAAGGAATGAAACACTTTAATAATTCAACAGTTTAGAAAATAATAGAAATAAAATGTTGTTATAAAGTTTCAACTTAGGAAATAATCAATATAATTGTGTATTGATAACTTATTAAGAAGCAAATCAGAAAGCAATATAAACCTTTTATGCATGTCCCGTGGATGCGAAGAGGTACATACCTGTAAAAAAAGAATGTAGGAATCAAGAAAAGTGTGGAGGAGGACAGAAATATGTGACATAAACAAAGATGAAATAAAAAAACCAGGAGCAAATACTAGCATAAATGGAAACATAACGTAATGGCTTTATAATCATTTTTTATTTTCGTTTGACAAGAACTTGAAATAAACATAATTTGGCCTGCAACAGGAAGGACGTAAGGAACCATTTGGATATAATAAAATATTGTATGACTGTCACGGAGTAATACTTATCCATAGTTTGTCCGTGCTGCCATCTCCAGGACTAACCAATAAGAACTCGGTTCTTTATTGTTCATTTAAAGAGGCGATTTACTTTGTGATTTTCCGTATCACTCACTTACAATTTATTAAACTCGCGACACCACTTATGCTATTAAGTTTCTAACCTAAATCAAGCAAAAATACATTTATAACAGTGCTACATTTGAACAGGGAAATGAAAGTAAGGACGAATAAACTCAATCGAAATAAGAATGGATTTTAATAACCTCAAAAAAAAAAAAATAGTTTGCAACGGACAGCTGTCAACAAATCTGTCACAGTTTGTCCCGGAGTTAATCCAGTTGTAGGATTGCCCCCCCCTCCCCCCCCCCCGCACATCGTCACCGGATCTGGTTATCATTTGGCATACCAACGTATCTGCAAGAGAAGTGTGAGTAAACTGTTATATAAATGTTAATAGACCAACAAAGTCTGTGAACATTTATTCTTTTGCATGGAGGTTCATTTCTAATACAATATTTGTTAAAAGAATGACTTTCTTTTCGCAGAAAATGAAAAGAAGCTAGCTCAGTCCAGATTGATTACTGTGCCACATCTCTAGAAAGTAATTATAGAATCCTACTTCATACACTCCTTGATGAACGTGTTTTAATCTAAAGCAACATTAAAAGTAATGCCTACAGACACTGGACTAATACGTAATGTCTTTTGATGCACCACACCACCCAATGTACTACTGTATGCTTACAAGATTCGTTTGCATCATTATTCAACGTGTGTAATGACGACGTATACCACACTACATGGTTTCAGCCAACGATAAGAGAAAGTATCTAATCTTGCCTGTGTAGGAAAAGAACGGACGTTCAAAATGAAGCTTTGATGGAAGGAGGTTTGACATTATATGTTATATTGCGTTGTGAATAGTATGATCTTGTTTGAAAGATATCAAACTATATAATGATCATGAATTATATCAGCAATAGTTTTCTTTATCACATCCTCTTCTCTTCATCTTCTTTCCGTTTTTCGTGTCTATGTTTAGCTACCCGAATTGGCGATGACTGATGAAGATTATCACGTCGTACCTATGTCTCGAGACTTCAGTCATTACGACCTGAACGGAAACAAACTGATATCACCGAAGGAGTTTGCAAAAGTTCAGAAAGTACCGTTGAACGAGGTTAGTGATGTCTTCACGTTTGCTGATGTTAACGGTGAGTTGTGGAAATTATATACTGTACATAATTATTTGATCATGCAATCCTCTTGATGCTATATGCTATATCCAGCTATATGTATGGTTATTTCCAGATAATCCTGCAGCGGAACATAATATTTTTATATTGATAAAATATACTTGTTTATGCACACATACTGCATCTTTAGAATAAAAGTGCACCTGGTTTGAGGCGTAAGATTTTGTAATGTCACCAAGTGACATATATCAGAATGTCCCAATCGATTTAAACACGTTTTAGTTTCATTTGTTTGTAGTTACTAGCATATGGAGTACTGGAGTGAGAAAAAAGATCTAAAACTCTTTACCTACGGTTAGCAACACTTTTTTTCTGATCAATCGCTTAAAGTTCGGAAACCGTGGTTAATCTCAATATTATTTAAAGCTCTATTTAAATCAACTTTAAAAATAACTCTTGTTTCTGTGAATATTAGTGCAGCTATAATATGATTTAGTTATATGTATGGCTCAATTTCTCAACGTTTGTATTATATAGACAATGGAGTATGTCTTGAGCACTTTATAAAGACACAGACATAACACATAAACTAGTGTTGATAGGGAATTATGGATATAATAGATTTACAGGACCAAATGTTTGCATATGTATGATTATTTTCTCTCAAGTTTGGTGCAAAGAAAGATAGCAAGTTACTGACCAGTATAGATGTAGAATAGAAATACAACATATTTCCTGAAAGAGCATAACAAATTGTTTGGATTTTTTTGTGTGTTTTTTTAAAGTAATATTAATTAATATGTACAAAAATGTAGACATTCGTGATATTGTAATATAAATGAGTCGTATGGTATTTAACTGGGTGCATTCATGTAGGAAGACGTTATTCACATCAAGTATGTTTATAATCGTGTTTTGGATTGCTGAATACCCAGGTAGAATATCTTTCATCACGTGACTGCCGTCTTTCACGCATGACCATCTAATGCGACCATATAATGCACACAAACTGGAATAAACTTTCGTTTTCACCAGCTCTTGATCACTCGTTTACAATAATCACAATAAGCAATAATTGTAAGCCATGTACATCCCAAAACGAGCAGCGACTGGATCTCCTGTCCCGCAAACAAGGTGTTTTGCATTGAATGAGCGAGCTATCTGTTTTGCTTCTGTACCCTGGTTTTGTGTACAAAGAAGGTCTCTGTTGTAATTGTTTTTTGTTTATTTGTTTGCTTCTATGATTTGTATGCTTAACGTCGAATATTAATTTGATTTTATTTGTCTCGTTTAATCTTATGGATGTGGGTAGATTTTTTTCCTGTTCACATTTGTACCATTAACGCAAGCTAGATTCACTACAAAATTCGGGCGTTGTGTTTTGTCATTACCTTATCGGTTTCAGCTTGTCCTGAACGCTGATATCTGTCTACAATATATTTAAAGTTTGCACATTACATTTCGTCAGACCGAATTTTAAAGGCTCTGTTTTAAGATGAGGAAATTCAGTGTATATTAAGCTCTTGGAAACTTGCATCAGTATTTATCGAACGCCGTTTTGACTTTGACCTTCACTGCTCGTTCAAGAATATGAGGAAAATTATACTCCAAATTACATCGATGTTGAAAACTCTTCCATTATGAGCAGAATCTTCCTATCCTATACCGATACACATAATGGCTGTATCACATGGGCCAGGAGTGTTACACACATGTAGAATTGAGAGAAATAAAAATATATTATTTCTATATAATTGAATTATACATGCTAAGAAAACGAAGAAATCGATCATTTTAAATTATTGGTTTGCTTTATGACAATCTGTATCGAATTCCGTCTTTCTGACGTTTTTTTCTCTTCAGGAGATTACAACTTAGATGAAGACGAGTTTGCGACAGCTCCATTTGTTTTCGAAAGTAAGTTTTCAATTTCGAGGTATTAACAAAGAATATTCTAAATGCTAAGAACACTTTGTTAAAGGAAAATTGTAACTTATATTCATTCGTTACAATATTCTTGCGGCATTTATAGCTAATCATCCCTTTTACATTTATTTGTGTAGCACTCTCATTAAATATAGTTACAACTAATGAACGATATACAGCTACTGCTATTTTAGTAGGAGTTATGTCCCTTATAATATGTACCTGGTTTTCAACTTTTCTCCACTCGAGTAAGACGTTTTTTTTTTTTTTTTGCTCTTGCTGTAAACAATTCTGATAAAAACTTTGCTTATAGTATTAATACATTTGCATAAACACTTTTTTAAAATAGGAATCAAAGTGTGTAACAGAGGACTGGAATTCTTAAATGTTATAAAGAACATACCTTGGCTGGGGAATGGCATACATGTTAATGGAGAGTATGGGAGATAATATCTGGTATAAAGTAAGATTTTAAAATTTAAGCATCTTTTAACTAGAGAAAAGTGCCAGCTTGAAAGAATTTATTCAATTTTAGATTCAAATCTAATGTCAAACAGTTCTTATTTACACTTTAAGGATGATCAAAATAAGATACAGGACGCGAAAATGAAAGACCAAAACTTGTTGCGCGAAGTACCTTTTTCAATGTTCTGTATAATAATTCGAGCAGACCGGGTATTAATTTACGCAGTCCCTAACGAAAGTGTACATTCTGTTTAAAAATAGTTCATTTTACTGATAATGCACAGTGCACAAGAAAGATCTCATGTATCATGTAGATAGAAAATAAAATTAATCTCAAGCATAACAGACAGACCTCTAAGACGTGTTCAGCCGCTGTTTTAGTCGAGTTATTTTTATACAAAGTGATTGCAAACAGATAAAGTTACGTATCATGACTCATAGAATTAGTAAAGTCCATGACGATATATTCACATATAAATTTGTTCCGTTAAATAGTTTAAAACAAAAACCATGTCTCCGGAAATGAAATAGCTACCAAACAATCCCATAGTCAACACAACTGAATAATCACCATCAAAATATGCATCAACATTGTCGAATTCAGATGTTCAGAGAAATATTCACAGTTTATATATTCCCCGGAAACGTTTCGCGTGATAACATCTGAATGAATGCTTATAGATTTAAGCCGCATAGTATCTACCTAGGTTTAATATTAGAACCTTGTGTCTATTAAAAAAAAGGAAACGAGTCAATTCTTAGCAAGTAGAGCTATAAGACTTGTAATATATTTTGCAACTTACGTAGCACCGTGCTTTTTGATATTTATTTGTATGTAGCGCTTAGAAGGGCATGCATTTAGTGATATTAAATTCTATTATTTTGCTATAATATATAGATATAATGTGCTATTCGTACCTTTCTTTGTAGGATAAGCAGATATTTTAAATAATATAGGATACTGGTTCCCTCGCATAAAGCCAAAATCTGAATCTATTCATTACATTTAATTTGTGACATGATTTGTTGGTTATTTGGTTGGTTGGTTTGGGTGGGTGGGTGGTTGGGTTAGGGAACTTTGAAAGCACATCATTCGCTATATTATACTGAGAAAATTGGAGCTCAGTGCCTTCCCCGAGGAAAACACTAAGCCAGCCAATCCGGGCTGGCTTGGGCGGTCATCCGATGCAACATGAACCTGCATTTAGGCAACACGGTTTATTTAAATGTAGAAAGAGTTTATTACAAAACACTGATCGCTGTTTTCAATGGAAAGCCTATTGCATATTTCCTGTGTATGCAAAATAGAGCTTTATTTATACATCGTAATTTATTTATTTCCTTATCTCATTCACGTGCTGCAGTGTTTGATCTATATCCATAATGAATGTAGTTGCATTTTAAAAACAGCTTTGATGTCACATATAACTACACCTCCATTACAACACATTCGACTCAGCTTCTTGCCCTAATAAATGTACATCTCTCTCCACTTGTTTTTGTTTCATTTAAATTTTACCACAGTAGTAAAACAACAGCTAAAACATGTTTTTAAGGGTATTTATACTTTGTCTTCAGCTAGATAAATAGATAGATTTTTTATTCAGATAATCTGGTCCACCTACCCAGAATATAACAGCATATACAAACATTGCTAACATCATAGTACAATATAAATTATATCATAGTGCTTGCCTTAATCTGATATGTTCACACACACACACACACACACACACACATATATATATATATATATATATATATAGTACGCTGTATCAATGATATACCACGAGATGTACAAATTTTTCATTAAAAGGAAACGAAGCTTGCTTCGTTTCCTTTTAATGAAAAATTTATACAACGAGTGGTATATCATTGATACAGCGTACGTACTGTGCATATATTTTATTTATATCACATACAAATACATATATTTGCCCTTTAAACGGAGTTCAGATCTACTACAGGCAGGCGTGTATTGACCTATTGAATGAACTCCTCACATCCCCGAGTGTGTCCGCTACAAAATGTAGTTCTATGCATTTAGTGGCTATTTGCAATCACCTCTGCATATTGATAAGTTGATTGTTTTCTTTTCTTGGTTTCTATTTTTCTGCACATTGATTAAATCAATATAACACACACTTATGATTTAAACATGAAAGATGGTTTTAATGATAAAAGTAGAGCACAGGCAACACTTGGATAGCTACTCCATTCAAATACCGGCGCATGGAAATTAATGTGGAATTGAAACTAAGCCAACTGACGAACCAACAAGAGGCAATTAAAATATTTTAATATATTTACAGTTGATCTAAGCCATTATTCTGCTTTAGCAACAGTACAATCGACTATAATCTCTCTCTCTCTCTCTCTCTCTCTCTCTCTCTCTCTCTCTCTCTCTCTCTGGTCGGTTTGACTTTAAAGCTCTGTCTTTGTCTCTGTCTCTGTCTCTGTCTCTCATCTCTTGGTCGGCTTGACTTAACTTTTACCATCATTCATAAGTCCAGAGATATCATGGGATGACACAAAATAAAATCCTCTACGTTCGTCAATTCATAGATTTTAGCCCGTATCTTGCTACTATGGTCGAGATCGAGATCGAGATCGAGAGAGAGAGAAAGAGGCCTTTGGACATTTTCATATTTAAATAATAATAATTGATTTTTTAGAAGATTATGGTATGTTTAAGAAAAAACAACAAAAAACAAAACATAACATTAAATATATCACAGTATGTGTACCACGTAACCAAGGAATTTACTGGTCTGCAACATTGTATCATTGATAAACACTAGATAAATCCCAAGGAAAATGCACACGTATCGTTACGACGAACTATATTCTTGTAGGTTACTTGGTGTAATTTCTATTTCAAGGTTTTAATCCAGCCCAAATTCATTTTCTCTCACATACCACATTTCTGCGCAGTTTGTCCGTTATACATGAGAGGGGAGGGGAGAACAGAAAGCAGAAAGGATTGTGATGAAAATGTGTACCATATTAAATTCATTTAGAAAATGGGGATTATTAATACTTTTCAACGTTATTTTTCATACGTCACTAGTGACTAATATGTGGAAATTGATCATTGATCTAGAATCAACTGCAGACGCTCGCGAGAATGTTTATATATGCGTATTATTGCGC
This sequence comes from Megalonaias nervosa, assembly GCA_016617855.1. Classification (NCBI taxonomy): domain Eukaryota; kingdom Metazoa; phylum Mollusca; class Bivalvia; order Unionida; family Unionidae; genus Megalonaias; species Megalonaias nervosa. The sequence goes on along the minus strand of JAECUM010004272.1, from coordinate 53,020 downwards.
CATGGGCGGATCACAATTTGATATACCAATAGTATTGGTATATCAAATTGCTTTATACCAACACTTTAAATGTATGTTATTTTTTAATGTATGTGGTATATATATATATATATATATATATATATATATATATATATATATATATATATATATATATATATATATATATATCCATTCCAGTTTTGCATTTTGATTGAAGTATATTATTTTCATATCATTTGTAAAGAGTGAAAATAAGAAACGGCTCCAAACACAGCCTTGACGAGTACCCATTGAACATTTCAAGTATTCTATTAGATGACCATTATAAAGCTGTTTAAACACTTAAATCTTAATCCCTTCTTAGACAAACTCATAAGTTATCAAAATGCCTAGTATCAAACGTTTTGGAGTAGTATATTTTGTACTAATGGTAACAACTAAATAACGTATCGATAGCAGAATATTCCGAGCGAAATCTCGCTTGCGATTCCTGGATCAATTTCTTTTTGTCCACAAAGAATCATATGCGTTCATTCAACATTGATCCAACACTTTGCATTAATTGAAGATATACCTCTATAGTTATTTGGGTTGTCTTCTGAGCCTTTTTATTAACAAAACTCATATACACTTTCTGCTCCTAATGCATTAACTTTTAGTTTTACCATTACTTCTTCAACTTCACTTTCAGTTCTGTAGCTGTAAAGCATGTCAAGGGACTTTTCCGCATTTGCAATTCCAATGATATTGAACAAATTTTCAAAAGGATCTTGTAAATTATAAATGTCTTCATAGATAACAGAAGCGTTAAGAGGTGTTGTAAATATTGGAACCATTCAAAGGCTGATATATTATGAAACCAGCTGTTCTACATTGCCATGACTGTTTCAACGTCCATCAAAACGTTAAAGGGTTATTTTCAGCATGGACTAGCATTTATCGTTAACATTCTCGGTATAACTCCATGTTCTTTTGACATAATTGTTTAATTCGATTTCTTGCAGATGTATATAGTTTTAAGTCGTACTGATTGTTAGACACATTTTTCTCAAAAGTCTATGTTTCTGCTGTTTACTATTGTCATAGTTGTGCTGCATGCTCGTCTCATAAAACCTAAGTTACACTAGTAAAATCTCATCAGCTTTGTGATAGCTTCATGTGTGGATTCAACAGTTGCAAACATGTGTATGAAATTCATACCATCGTAACAAGTCCACCACTCTTTCGCCTCTTGATCAGCATTTTGTTGTAAAATAAATAACATAATTTTCACATTAATTCCGAAAATCTTTAAATTCCCATTCTTTTTTCATGTTTCATAAAAGATAGTGTATCGTAATGACTACAATACTCATTAATTGTTTTTACTGTTATTTCTTTAAGACTTCAATATTCCATGATATAATCATGATAACTCTGTGTCTGAAGCCTTTATGCTCATCGTCAATGTTTATGTTGTCCTTTCCGAGTTCACTTACTTTCTTAGTCTAAGGACTCCCACCCACGGCACCGCTTATTATCCTATTCTTACAATAGCCGCATGTACTGTTGGATTCGGTGTTATAATACTCTTGCTATGCCTGGATGAGAAAACATCCGACCATTTAAACTTTACAGATTGATTGACACATTTCCGCCCATTCATGTACGAATCAAACATAAAAACACTGCCAACAATAATCAGTTTCTCATAGTCTAATAATATTTCTAATTGTTTTCCCTGTCTTGGGAAGAACGGAATGAACTTTTTAAACAGCACGGACATGTGGAGTAAGGTCTTCAGAAAAATTTTCTGTGTACAAACGGGTCGACGTTTTCCTCCATTCCGTAACGCAAAAGACCGGTCCTTCAGCGTAGTAAACTGGACTATTACACGTCGATTGCCTTTGTTGCCAGCACGCATTCAGTTTACTAGCTCGATGTCTATTCGTACAGCCTGGGTGAATCAAGTGTATTAATATACAGTTATCTATAAGTTACCTATGTTTACTTGTATCCCGAGTTTCATCATATGGCACACAAATTCCGGTAAAATTTATATTATTTTCCCTTTACTCGATTTCTGTTTGTTAATATGTTCTTCAAATTCTTCCAATTCCAATGCTCGCGCACGGAGGTCCGCATTATCTTTCAAGTTCTCATGGGTTATTGACAACTAAATTTTGCTCTTATTTTATTTACCGATGCCAAGGTTTCAATTTTCTCACGTAATTTGGCAACGTTCTTATTTAAACTTGTCCTTTTAGACTGGATGTTCACAATCGTTTCTAATATTTTACTAACCTCTGATTTCTCAATAGTTTCAGACGAGTACGCAGCCGTTTGACGGGTATACGAACGTCTCCACGAGTGGAAAAAGACACTTTAAATTGTTTAGAGTCGCCATCTACCTTATTAGTTTCTGATATCAAGTATTGTAAGAAACGTTTTAAGGGAGACAAAAAGCAAGTTATTTATTGCTCTAAGAATACAAATTATCACGTAAGTTCTATGCAATGTGTACATTGAAATCCAACTATTATTTCCAGGCTCAATGTATATGTGTATATATATATATATATATATATATATATATATATATATATATATATATATATATATATATATATATAAAGAATAATATACAGGTTAGAGAGTTTTAACTAGATATTTTAGTGAGATTCGAACCCGGGTCGGTGGGTTAGGGCCACAATCGCTTTGCCTGCAATCAGCAACCCCAATACCCCTTCGACCAATGCGCACATGCCCAGAACCGTATAGGACATCATCGCTTGTATAAATGTTCGTACTTAGCAAGCACACCTGCAAGACGACCTAGATTAATGACTAGCTGAACGAATAGAAGTATGGATGAATGGGATAATAGGTGAATGGATGATGGTTGATTGGATGTTTTGGATGGATACATGGATAGCTGATTGGATGTTCTGGATGGATACAATCGAAGTTTATTGGATGTTTTGGATGGATATATGGATCGTTGATTGGATGTTTTGGATGGATACATGGATTTTTGATTGGATGTTTTGGATGGATACATGGATAGTTGATTGGATGTTTTGGATGGATACATGGACGGTTGATTGGATGCTTTTGAGTGGATACATGGATTTTTGATTGGATGTTTTGGATGGATACATGGATATTTCATTGGATGTTTTGGATGAATACATGGATAGTTGATTGAATGTTTTGGATGGATGCATGGATAGTTAATTGAATGCTTTTGGTGGATGCATGGATGGTTGATTGGATGTTTTTGCATTGATAGGTGGATGGATGACTCTATACGTGGATTGAATAAAACATGTGCATAAATAACTTTGAACCTTTATACGATTTATGGGATAGTGAAAGTTTTATTTACATGCACTATTTTGTAGAATATTAAATGATTGGTTTTTCATTTTTCAAAGTAATAATCGATAACTCATTAGACTGCGTATGACCGATATACAGTATACCTTTTGCAATGACTATATATTCAAAACACAAACTAAGCCCGACAGTCGGTCTAATGATGTAAAACGTATGAAAATGACATTAATGTTCTTTCGTTTACTTACTTAAACTCTTCACAAACGATTCATGTTGTAGAAATTCTTCTCGCAATGTTTTATGTCTCAGTTACAGCTGGCAATAGTCTTTCGTACCCTCTACGTTCAAGTCCAGACCAAACATCATTCAAGTAGAGCACAGTAATTTACTATTGAGAAAAATGTCGAAGCAATACTATTAATAATCGCTGAATGTACGGGTGATTAACAATTCAATTTTATAAAAAAAAACAACCTTTGTATTAAAATATGTTTCTGATAGTTCATGTCCATCTTCCATTTAGTATGGAGGGGAATTACCGCCATAATTCTATGCATGTATTTTCTATCTTTCCTTGATGTTTTATTGTAAATGACGGCTTGCAAGTGCTACTTTCATAATTCTATCCATGTATATTGTATTCTTTATTGATGCAAACTGTACGTGGCAGTTTGCAAGTGTTCCTTTTCTTCTGCATTATTGTAAATGACTGCTTGCAAGTGCTACATTCATAATTCCATCCATGTATATTGTATTCTTCATTGATGCAAACTGTTAATGGGCTAGTTGCAAGTGCTTAGATCTACTTTCCTTCTGCGTCATTGTATCTTGCATTTTACCAAACGCTAAATTCATACCGTAGTTTGTCGTATGGCAAATGCTATGTCAGTTATTACAAGTTTATAATATTCTATTTATAAACTTGCTACATTGCAAATTACATCGTTCCAGCTGTTGATTTTGATCTTCATTTTAAAGATTTTGCCTTGCAACACCGTAACTTCAAAATGTTCTCCTAGTTCATGCTTTACGACAAATTGCATCTTCTAAACTCATGACTATAATGTAGCATCAAGCATGTTGCAAGTTAGCATCAAGGAAGTTTGCATGAAATAATGCCTCATTATGACAACAGATGGCACTGTGACATGTCATTTTCTTACAAAACAACTACTCCCCTGATTCTAGCGACAGGAGGTTATACCACTTTACGGTATGTTTGGCCGTCTATTTTAAAATATCACTCGGGTTATTTTGCTGCGGGTAATGTCGTATTACAGTCAGCTGTTTCCGAGAGTATTAAGATTCGGAAAGGAGGGGGCCCGTAAGAAGCATAGAACAAATTAAATTCATCAAATTGTATATAATTATATATATCTACACAATGATATCTATTCGCTGACCCTTATAGCCGCATATAAACAAGATTTAAACGATATTGCATCTTGTCATACTTGCATGAACTCCAAGTTGATGTGACATCTTTCCGATCGTACTCAAAATAAATATATTAAGAATTATATGACCTAAATTGTTGTAGACGTTGATTTCTGACGTGTTTTAGTTTTCCGATATTATTCGTAGATTTTTTTAATTGAAAGGAAAATATTAAATATATTTAGCCCAATTTTATATATATATATATCTTTTAAAGCATTGGCATAAAGCAATTTGATATACCTGTACTAGTGGTATATCAAATTGAAATCCACGCATGGTGCAATAATACGCATATATATATATATATATATATATATATATATATATATATATATATAGCATGCACACATTCTTGGAACTGTGCACTGTCGGTTCTATTCTGATAGATCAATGATGAATTTCCACTAATTTTATCATTAATTACGCATGAAAATAATGATAAAAAGTAATAATAAAATAATAAGCCCCATTTTCTAAATGAATTTAACATGGTAAACAATTTCATCCCAATCGTTTCTTTTTCTGTTTCCCCCTCCCCTCATGCATAAGGGACATAATACGCAGAAATTTGGAGTGAGAAAAATAATTTGGGCTAGATGAAAACCATGAAACTGAACTTGCACCAAGTAACTTACAAGAATATGGTTCGTCGTTATGGTATGTGTTTACCTGTGATCTATCTACATTGTTTATATAATCAGTGATACAAAGTTGCAATAGATATATTATATAAGAAAATAAATTCCAAGAATATGAAATCTATTTTCTATATCTAAATATAAAGAATATTTCCAAACAATTATGAGATGCTTTTTTCCTCAGATTGCAAACTGGAAACTACATTTTGTATCATTTAAAATCATATGCATCCATATATCTGCCTTTGAACAATGAATAAAGTAAATTCCATAATTTAAATGACTTAATTGCTCAGAAGACAAAGAGTCATAAGCAAGTTAGTTTCTTCACAGAATAATAAAAACCACTAGCCAATTTCTGACTACAGTTTTAAGATGTCTTAGCAGAAAGTAACGGCTACTTTATAAGCATGCAATACATGTAATCAAAGTTAAAGGCCCCAAGTACTTTTCATCAGATAAGACACAAGACTGGGTTTCACAAATTGAAGCCACACATGTACCAGTTTGTTACTTTGTGAAAAATGGGGTCATTATAAGAAAATGGAGATGTATCTGCTGGTGATGAGTGGTCAGTGAGCAATCAAATTGTTGTTCCAAAGTCGTATATACAGGAAATTCATAGTCTAGCCAATGAAACTCTTTAAGCTGGTCATTTTGTTGTCACTAAGACTTGTCACAAGAACTTAAACCATTTTTATTGGCTGAAAATTGAAAGTGATGTTTATAAATGCCGTAGGTCTTGTCACACTTGTCAAATGGTAGGAAGCCCCAATCAGAAGATACCTAAGGCACATCTGCAGCCTATTCCTAAATTTGACCATTTGATGAACCATTGAACAGAAAAATGGTAAACTGTCGGTTTCTTATCTGATATCAAGTCAGGCAGCCAATACTTGTTTGCCATAGTGTGTGTATCCACAAGATTTTCATAGGGTATTGCTTTAAAGAATGTTAAGGCAAAAACTGTTCAAAAAGTTTTGGTAACATTTTTAACATTTGTTTGCCTCCCCAAGTCTGTCCGGTCTGATCAAGGGTCAGATTTTATGTTTGGATATTTCCGACAAATTATGCATGAATTAGACATCCAACAGTTTAATTTTTCTGTCTATCACCCAGAGAGTCAAAGGGAGACGGAAAGATTTCATAAAATTTTGAGGAACAGTACTCAGTCATATTACTTTGATAAAGGAAGGGATTGGGATGATAGTGTTCGTTTTCTGTTATTTGTTGCTAGGTATTCAGTTTAAGAATCATTGAATTTTCAATCTTTTGAACTGGTTTTTGGACATACTGTCCATGGACCAGTTATTACAACAGAAACTTCTTTCAAATGAAGGTTCCAAGATTAATCTTCTTGACTATCTTTCTTATTTCAAATTTAAGTTATTAAACACCTGTGAAGTAGCAAGAACTAATTTTCAATTTACTGAATCAAAAATGAAATTTAGGTGTGACAAAATTACACAGGGAAATTTAAGCCAGGTGGTAAAGTTCTAGCTGTCTTGCCCATACCTCAATATCATCTTAAGGCTAAGTATTATGGTTCTGGAAAAGTTTGTAAACTACAGAAAGGTATTTAAAGGGCCTTGAAAAGTTTTGAAATTTTTACAAGTCATTCAAAGTTTTGGAAAAGTCATGGAATTTTTGGGGGTTATTTTGCATTATCTGGTCGCATTCATTTGCAGATGCAAAAGTTTACCAACCTATCTAACTTCTTGAATGGATTTTGTTAGAGTAGGTTCCTCTAAAACTTTAGTCACACTACATCCAGGTATTTTACCATCATTCAAATTCATTGTACTCTTGGTATTCAAAAGAGAATGAAGTATGTCCAAAAGCCAGCTGTAAAATGTTTTTGTGTTAAATTTACATGTTAGGTAAGTTACATGTTAGGTAAGTATTAGAGGTCATAAATTTGCATAATAGGAACTTTTGAAATTGGTAAAGAAGTCTTGTAAAATTTTGGAAAAGTCATAGACTAACGTTTTTTGAAGATTGCAGGAACACTGTTATACTTTAAAAAAAAAAACAGTAGATGAATTTAAATCATTAAGACCCCTGGGAGGCAGAAACATAAACATCTGTGTGATATGTTAAAGGAGTATTTTGACAAAGATAAAACAGTTAATGATTCAGTCAGTTTAGTTGTATATATCCCACATAGCGAGGATGTAGACGATGGAATGCAATCTGTCTAGTGACTTTAGTTTAACCAATGTTTGGAATTCAGACATATTAAACAATCTGGAGCCAAAACTTTAATATCTAGAATAATAGGAAAGGAGTGAACTAGAACAATTATTACATGCATATGAACATGTGTTTCCTGATGTTCCAACACAAATAAAATCTATCAAGATGTATATTCTATCAGGCCATTGATGTTGCAAATTCTACATCTGTAAAGTAACAGCCTTATAGGATGAATCTTCTCAAGCAGGAATATTTGAAAAAGGAAATTCAGTTTTACTGGAGAATGATTACATAGATCATAGAATCAAGTAATAGTAATTGCAGGTCAACATGTATTCTTGTGCCTAAACCAGATAATACATATACTTTCCACATGTGTACTGACTAAAAAATAGTCAACAGTGTCACCAAAATGGGTTCATTTCCAAAGTCAAGAATGGATGATTGATTTAACAAATTATAAATGTCAAATATTCACAAAGATTTACTTCTTTAAAGGAATCAGGCAGATTCCACTCATTGAATGAGCAAAATAAATTTCATCATTTGCAACTCTAGATGGGCTTGCTTTATCAATATGAATTGATGTCCTTTGGAACAAAAAAATTATCTGGCAACATAATTAGGATGCATACATTGACGATGTCATTACCTACAACACCTGGGAAGATCACTTGGAAACCATTCAGAAATTTTTTTATTAACTCAGTGAAGCAAATCTGACTGTGTGTACAAGTGAGTTTTGCCAGGTTTATTTCACATTTTTAGGACATATTGTGGGACAAGGTTAAGTTAAATATATAAATGTTATTATCAAGGTCATCTTAGTTCCCAGTGCTTGTTAAAAGAAACTTATGCGATTTTTGGGTATGAATGGTTATTGTCAGAAATTTTTCTAAGTTTTTCTACAATTGACGAGCCTAGGACAAGTTAACAAATCTTAGTTTCATTGGTCTGGAATTTTTTTGACAAATTAAAAGCCATCCTTAAAGTGCACCAGTTCTTTCAGCATCAAATTTCAATTATTTTAAATGTCTGTTGATGCAAGTGATGTAGGGGTTGGTGGATTATTGATCCAAGAAGATAAAAATGGTGTAGATCATCCAGTACACTATTAAAAAAGGTAAACAATCATCAGAGAAATTGTTCCACAACTGAAAAGGAATGTTTGCCTTGGACATTGTCTTTTGCAACATTTTGAAGTGTATATTGGTTTATTTCTTTCTCTGGTTGTTGTATTCAGTGAACACAATCCCCTCAGTTTCATTAGACAAAAAATGAAAAGTAGAGATTGTCGAGGTTGAGATAATGCTACAAGAATACAGCAATGACATTTGATGTCAGGGAAAAAGATAATAAGGATTGAAGATGTACTCTATGTGAATAGAAGTAATATATTGCTTTATTCTGAGTAATTCATACGGCATTTAGTTTTAAGTATTATTGTATCAGATGCATGTTTGAATGATGTAAAATAAAGCATTATTGTGTACATTTTTCCTTTTCTTTACGAGGGAAGGTGTTATGTATTTTTGATTTTATTGCATTCTTCACCTTTATCTACCACTGAAGGTACAGTTTTGACCTACCTGATTATTATCATGTTTTCTATGATGACGTGTATGTGAATTTAATATATGGCTTTGTTTATACATTAGTGGAAATTTCATTAAGAATCACTAGTTTTTCCAGAAAATGCTATTACATTATAAGTCAGGTGACAATATCAACATGAAGACTTTGGTAAATAAAATCAATCTTTGGGAATCAACCACAATAGTGTATTGTCTGATGAGTTATAATTTGAGAGGAATTATTAAATTAAATTATTCATTGGCATTACTTAAGAGCTCATTGACTTTTTGGACTCTTTCATTAGGAATATTATATATTTTCTGACCTTGACCTTAGCTTTTGGACACTGTGAAGGAACATTTAGGATTGCTTGGAATTCAATTATGCCTTTTGAATTTTCACTTTTTTTATTCTAAGGAAATAAAATGCTTGTTGAATTTTAACTAAACTGTTGGTTTCACTTTCTTTCAGATCTTTAAAAATCTCAAGTCATTCCAGTTGTAATTGTTTTTCAAAGCTTATATTCTTATTATTATTTCCGAAAGGATAATTATATATCCAACTCAAATTGAGAACTATATCATTATTTTGTGTTTTTTTTTTTTTAAATCTTAGAAATATGAGTGGACTTTATTTTTTTAACCTGTTCACAGCTGTATCATTGCCCAAGCTACCCATGTCACACAATTCAGAGGTCGTGGCCATTACCTCAGTGACCTCAACCACTGTTAGTTTAAATGCTGATATGTACTTAAACATCATAATTAGTTTACACTTAAGTTCACTACAATTTTGAGTGTAAACCAAACTTTTTATGCTATATCTTAATGTGAGTAAATTTTCAGTGAGAGTTTTTCCTGTTTGAAATTACATCAATCTTCACAACGTCATTCCCACTTCAACCCATATTTTTGGATCAGAACTGTGAGAAAAATAACTGTTCATGATGCATCAGTCTTGGATAGTCCAATTCCACCCAAAGGATGTGCAGGGATGAGAATTTCCATTTTTGGTGGATTTCTGCTTTTCTGTGGTTGCCAGGGTTATTTCTGAAAAATTAGAAAATGACTTTGCACTATGGACCTGCAAGAGGCCTAGGCTGCCTCTCAGACCCCTGGCCATTGAGATTATTTTTCCCACTTATCTGTTCTCATCTGAATGTGTCTGCTACGTTTGTTAAAAGGAGTGGAAACTGAACAGTAAATTATTAAGGTGCTGTTTAAAATGTTATGTACCTGCATGTTAACTTTCATTAAGTCATTATTTGCATTAGTTTAAATTAGTCATTGCACTGCACAGTACAGGGACATATATTTCAAGTGAAAATTGGGAAGGGCAAAAGTTTGTTTTTGTGTGCACAGCATTTACATGAAGATTACTTTAAAACAATTCTATTTCTGCCCCACTTTTCTATTTATCGATTTTACTTGTTAGATATGTTATATGAAGCAAACTTTTGCATACTTATTTATGTCTTTAGGATGCAAAACCAAAGTTTTATCAACTGTTCTCATTCTAATGCCAGATTTAATATATTACCAATGTAATACTTTTGGAATGGCAGCTGAGACACAGTACAGTAGGAGCAACAGTGGCTCAGTGGTTATCATGCCAACTCACAATTGAAAGGGTGTGGGTTCTAATCCTACCATTGAACTAGCCTAGGTCAGCTACCAATGAGTTTGCTTCGAAAAGCACTTTACTCCAATTGCCTTGGCACTAAATAACCTACTTATGTTGCTGTCTCATAAAGCACCAAACAAGCATACAGTAAAGTTCAACCAGTGCTGATGTACTTACTGACAAATTTACAATTCTTTTCAATTTACACAGTTCATTAAAAGATATTTCAACACAATACACTAAAATCTGCATAAATATGAAGCTAAGAAGTGGACAGAGGAAATGATGAGAATGAGAAAATTAGCAGACTTTTTTAACACAAAAACATATGAAACACTAGCTTTTCCATAGGATGTCATTTTATGAATTGCTGTGCAATACTTTGGAAATGTTTTCTTTTCCTTAGTATCATCATATTCAAGAACAGGTTATCTATAAGCAATTTTCATCATATATAATGGAATGTGTTAAACAAGTAGGACATATCTTATCATAAACTTTGTTTTCCTTATGTCATTTACACTGTAACAGACTTCGTATGGAGATACACCTAAAAATGTTAAAGTATTACAATTACCAAAATGGAAAATACATGCTATTCTTATGTCTTAACCTTTTACATGGTTTGCACCCTAATACAATCAAAATATACTATACTAGCAAATAACCTGTTACTTGACACCTTGCCACTTGACATTCTTGGTTGGCCATCTCTGGTTCATTGTTATAAGAACACAATGCCCTATCTTGTTTTTCAGTTGATGAAACATTACTATTTATTTTGGAACTGTCTAGACATTTAAAAGACTTCAAACAAATATGAACATGTAAGTATGTTTTTCTTTTCAAATTTACTCATGTTAATTCCCTTTCTATAATGAACATCCACCAAACCATCAAATTCAGAAAGAGCTACACTAATCAGCTGATATCAATGTTATTTTCTTTCTTCTTTCAGTTTTTTTTAATGAAATGAATGTCAGATCTTCATAGTGACACACATCATTGACTTGTTATATATCAACCAAAAATGGCAGAGCATATATTATGATGTTGTTTGTGGTACTGTAACAGGTGTGAGCTCCATTAAAATAGCAAAGCCTGTCAATAAAGACCATTTAGAGTATTATCAGAAAATAATCTATGTGAGCAGATGATTTTTATAGATCAGTAGAAATTATTTATGTGTAGGTGGGAAGTAGATCTTTATGGATTTACTGTTGCCAAAGCCGGTTTTAAAGACATACATCATCTATCAAACAGAATAGATGACTGCACTGTATATGCATGGATATCTCTGCCTTTGCATCAAATATTCTTTCTTTTGGTGTGCTATTTAACACCAATAATATCTGAAATCAACAATTTTTTCTCTCTCTTCTGATTTCAACATTTTGTAAATCAGATCTAATGATGATGCAGTAGCAGTGTCTGAAATGAAGGAGTTGGTACGTCAGAAACTTCGTTTCCTTGCACAGTGCATGGAAAATAATAGACCCCAAAATCTAACAACAGACTTAGAAGTAGCCATATCAATGATGGTGCAGTTATCTCAATTTACAGACATTGAAGAAAGTTTAAATTGTGCTGAACAAGCACTTGAACTGGTCTCTCTTGATAGAAATATGAATGATGAAATCCCTAAACCTGAAGTCGAGTATGGTTTCTTGGGTCGTCCTGCATTTTACATACTATCACAAACTCTCGAGTTCTTTATCTAAAATGGTTTCAAAGTAAAGGAGATGGCAAATATGCTGGGTGTTAGCAAACGAACTGTGGAACGAAGACTAAACCAGTTAGATTTGAAAGTCAGACAGACGTATAGTCCACTTTGTGATGAGGAACTTGATCAAGAAGTAAAAAAACTGACAACTGAGTTTCCTTTTGTTGGATACCGCACCATCTCTGCAATGTTGCTTTCCCGGGGACACCGTGTTCAAGAATACAGAATTAGACAGGCTATGCTGAATGTTGATCCACAGGGAGTTCTTTTCAGAAGATTATTCATTACAACCTGTCGAGTAAAAAGAAGGACGTACAACGTCAGTGGCCCACAATTTTTATGGCACATTGATGGAAATCATAAACTCGTGCGGTATGAAAAATCTATTTTATTTTCATATAACTAAAGATAGCTTAGAACTTAAATTCTTAAGTTGGCACATATAACATCTGTCCAAATTTTACCAGATTAAGTTATTGCTCCATGTGACTGCATTCTAAAAATAAACCTTTTAATGAGAGAAAAAAGAATAATAATACTGAAACAAGAGTGAAAAACAATTAGTGACAATACTATGTATATTTCGGTCCAAATGTCTACAATGATTTTCTTTTTGGTCATGCACATGTTTACCATCAACACTGTTATATTGCTTCATAATTTAGATGCCGCTTTATCATCCATGGTGGTATAGATGGTTATTCAAGATTGCCTGTTTATCTCAAAGTAAGCAACAACAACAGTGCTCAAACTGTGCTTAATGCCTTTGTGGAAGCTGTCCAGAAGTATGGACTTCTTAAGAGAGTGCGCTGAGACAAAGGTGGGGAAAATACATTGGTCGGAAAATACATGTTGCAACACAGGGATCCCACAAGTCGTCCATTCATTGCAGGACGTAGTGTGCACAATCAAAGGTATAACATCTGTATGTAAATAAATTCTGAGGCAGATTATCTCTTCAATCAACTTCTGTTTCTAGTCTGGGCTGTAGCTATTTAGGTCTTTTAGGTCTATTTTCTCTCTATATACCAAATGACAAGATAATCAACAGTAACCATGACCTTTAAAACTGTTCCGACACTGTATTATATGGGATGCATTCTAGTTGCATTGTGTAAGCATACAAAGTTTCGTCCCTTAATCTTGAATAAATTTAATGTTTTAGAAACTAAAGGTAATGGACAATGGAGAACTTAACATTTTTAACCATGACTAAGCCATGACTTTGATCTTATAGGTAGAACATCCAGTGTGGTAAATGACGCCCTCTAATGATTTTACAAAGATATACCAAGTTTGACCCCATAATCTCAAACAGCTTATTGGCAGGGAAAGTATGATGAAATCATAAAATTTTAAGCACTGACCTTGAAGATTGCACTACTGGTGAAGTACATGACATGGCTAGTGATAACGTCCACAGATCAAGTTATATCAATTAATCTCGAAAATTAAAATTATAAAATGGAAGAGAAATTATTATGGAAAGATAGGCATGTATATTATTATCCTCTCCACAATCTTTAAGAAAAAAGCTGAGGATATCATATACATTCAAGCCTAAAATTCATTAAAAAAAATTCCCTGTAGCTAGAATGACTAGTTAATTGAGACATTTACAGTCCAGCTGAATCTTAACTAGTCCTTCCAACTAAACAATATCAAACATCTAGATTAAACATCACAATCAGTCATAATTCAGAAATACAAATGTTATCTTGAAAAATACAAACATTACTTAAAAATATTCATGACAAGAACATGTTTGCAAGAAAAACAATGACTGGTTCTCCAGTAATTGACTGTATAAAAAGGCATAAACATAATTTTATGAAAAAAAGACAAAAACATCATTCATGGTGGTCATATTGTATCTCATTCTAGCAGCATAGTCATTGTGTGGATTTTCACAATAAATATGAACAGTTGAACATAATGTGTCTCCATGATGCTAATTCTTTAAAAATGGAATGGTTAATAATAATATGGTTTTTAATGACCAAGGTGCCATTTTGGCTGTTTGATAAGTTCCTAAGTCTGATTTACAGTCTTCTAGTCAGAGTTTCCTCTGACCTTTGCTAGCCCATTTTAGATATTTTGACATTTGTGTTGGGATGTGAGGTCAGAACTCACCAACTGTTGAAAAGATAGTAATGGCTGAAACTGCATGGTGTCAGCTTACTACTTGGAGTTGCAAATTTAAATGACCTTATACCAAGCCCTATTCACATCAAATTGATAGGTGGATTTAACTTTTCAAAAACTGTGAGTATAACATTCATTATGCCTTTGTGTGTTTGTGAATTGGATTTGTAATGTAGCCTTAAAAGTTGGAGTCATATAGCTATGATGTCTGTAGCGTGGCAGTTTATCATGATGTTTAGCAGATGGGCATCATGCTCCACCCAGTCACATTATTCTGGCACCAGGCCAACCAGTCCTAACACTAACCTCTTAACGCCGAGAGCAATGAGGCAGCTGCTAATACCATTCTTATAAGTCTTTGGGATGACCTAGCCATGGTTCAAACCTGCAATCTCTCGCATCCGAGGCAGACACTTTAACCACTAGGCCCCATGAAGTGGTCCCCATTATGTCTTTAATTCGGTGACAGATTCATCAGGTGGAACGTAACTGTCAATGTAGTTCCTGTTAGTATCACATGACTACCAAGGTTGCTGCAACAGTGGCAGGTTTCTGGTGGTGGTTCTCAGAATAAGTATGTTGAAAATATATATCTTTTTTGCTGGGGTGGGTAAAAAAGTTACATGACTTTCATTTAATATCTTCCACATCTCTGATGCATCATTTGAAAACGGGTTTTGTTGCTACCACAGGATAATTGCACCTCTCTCGTCATGGATATGTAGGCTACGAGATTTGCTTAGTTGTGTGACCAGCAATGATAACCAGGTCAGATTTCACCAATGCAATATTGGAGTCTTGTATTTTAAGAAATTAAAGACCTAACAAATGTTATACTTTCAATTTCTTACATGATAACTCATTTTTCTATTGATTCATGTGGGTAGGGCTCATGTAAGGTTGTTAAAATTTGCCAGGTCCAGTAGTAAGTGACTGACCTAAAACCCCAGATATGTCAAAATATCCAAAGTGGTGTAGGAAAGGTCAAAGGAAACTTGACTATCAGTCTTTGACATACAAATTTTCCTTAGAAATCTAACAAAATACATCAAGATTTATACAGCTTCAATTTTTAAATATCTGTACAATCCTCATTTATTCTGAACAAGGAGATTTATCCGAGTAGCTCTGAGAGAACTTGGACATCATCCAATCATTATGATTTTAAAAAAATTATGCATGACAGTGTAAATATTTGTTTCTTTTAGAATAGAGCGGCTATGGAGGGAGCTGTGGAGTGGCTGTACTGCAACTTACTACCAGCTTTTCTTCCACATGGAAGATCTTGGAATCCTCCAAATAGAGAATGAATTACACTTGCAGGTTCTACACTTGGTGTACCTGTGGAGAATACAGACACATCTAGACCAGTTTTGTGAAGCACTAAAAAGAAGACCATTAAGAACAGAAAACAACAGATCACCAATGCAGCTTTGGATTTTAGGCCAAGTGCAAAATACTACATGGAAACTACAGAATGAAGTAACTAGGATAGAATTATTATCAAGAATTGTCATCAATCTTTCTTTGCTCTCACTTTATTAATTGCCTCAATCCTTACATAGAGAGTTTATGCAACACCTATGGTACTTACATTTGCAAATGTACACCTTTTATGCTTTAAGCCAATATCTAAAATATCAACAATGTAGTAATGAAAAATGCTATGTGCAAGCAGCCTGAGCAGTTCATAGTCATGCTAAAAGTATGTCACTGTGACCTAGTTTCTAAAACATGGTCACTTTTGCAATTACACAATTTGATATTTTGAATATCTTTCTTGAAAGTTATCATTTGGTCCACTTTTAAAGCAGCAGTGTCCTTCATAGCAACCAAGTTGAAAAATCTAATGGTTGCTCTCTTTACAAATATTGCAGGGTCAATTTCATAACAAACTATGTTCCTAATCTTTATAGTCAGTTTTTTTTTAAATTTCCTTTTTTGGTTTACAAAAGTTTGTATCTACTTTTAACAGTTTCTCATGAACTGTTTGACTAACTGCAAATGAATCAAGTCACAGAAATTAGTGTTAATGATGATGTGCCATGTAACCCACTTGTACTTATTTAGGACAAAAAATTTCAATCACCATTTAATTAAAAAAAAATACAACACGAAATGTTATGCTATACTTAGGTCTCTTGTTGAAATAAAAATGTCTTTTGTCTCACAGGCTGATCTCCAGAGCTATGGTATTGATTACGATGGGCCTGCTGCTGTTACCTGTGGTTCTGTTCAAGTTCCAGAAACTCTGCCTATATCAGATTTGATGGTTTCAGAGATACAGCACATCTTAAGCCAAGAATCTAATTGTTTTAGTGTGGATTTGTATGAGCAAATTTTGAATTTTCTACAGTAATTCTTGTAGACTGCAAAATATTACTCCTTGTTCATTCACACACCTTCTTGCTACAAGTGGGAAATAATAACTGCCATTTTAGTTTTAGAGTAAAGCAGAACTTACAATACTAAAACTAAATAATATTTTAGTTGTTGTTGTTGTTGTTATAGGGTTTAATGCCATTTTTCAGCACAAGATAGGCTATACATGGCAGCCAGTATAATTGGTGGAGGAAGAACCCTGGAAAACCCCATGAAGAACCACCGACCCACAAGAAGTTACTGGCAGGCTTTCTCACGTACCCACGTTAGCCGAGCCTGAGTCTCGAACTCACGCAGACAGAGGTGAGATGGCAGTGATCCATAACGGTGAGTGCTTTAGACCACTCGGGGCCCCTTAATATTTTAGTCAGCTTCCAGACCATAATGAACTGCACCCCACATTGTCTCTTAAAATATTCATCTGCCAAAATTAAAATCTGCTAGAGACTTTTTTTAAATCCCTTCATGCCAAACAAATTTCCAATTACACCATGCTCCATCAATGCAAACTTTTTCAATCTTGGAAAAAACATGTTGTCATCAGTGAGTGCAGTGTTTAATCAAGGTTAGTTTTAGGACACTGAGATGCCTTGCATAAGCTGTACAGGTGTGAAGATGACTATCCTGTAGATAAAAGAAACTTAAGTATTATACTGTAAACTATGCAAAATGCCTACCACTATGGTGACTTCAATCAAAATGGAGATGAAACTGTTGACAACATTTTTTAAATCATAAAAATTGCATGCAAACTGAGTATGGATTTTATGTATTATGTTATATATATAAAAAAAATCCACAATAACGCAATCTCAACAGAAGTGTCTTTACCCTCAAAATGTGTTTTAAGTACTACTGGGATGGTATTAAGCACGTCATTAATTAAGGAACATTTAAAAAGAATATGTAATACAGACTATTATTTATTATCAGTATTATTATTCTTCCTATGCAAAAATATTACTGCTAAAAAAAGTAAAGAATACAAGAATATATAAACAGTTATTGTAATAAGCTGACTTTAAAATTTTTCTTAATTTTAAAATTAGGATAAAAAAAGATCCATCATCATTTAAAACCTTTCTATCCATTATTGACTTTGTAAATTAAATTTCTCATTTGAGCATTTTCATAATTAAATCCAGATCCTTGTTTCTACTTCTGTAGTCTACAATAATAAAAATAATAATATTCTCAATTAGTTCTTCTAAAAGTAGTCAAGACACCAACAGTTTCAACACTTATATGAATTTAAAAAAAACAAACTTTTTAAAGACTTTCATCTCCTTTCATTTTAATTGTATCTGTTATTACAGTATCCTGCATAGTTGTGTACAACATAGATGTCCCTTTTTTAACCTGATTCAGCACTTGCATGACAAACCAACAGTTATCATGTACATTAGGCTGCTCCATCTCCACAAAGAAACATGAATTAAAAATCGTAGTTGCTGCTGATGTCTATATTTTCCATAACTGCAAAAAATTTAGACGGAATATGGTACAATTTTAAATTTGTAATGTTATCAAGGAATTAAATCATTCTAAGCTAGATTTTAATTCTGCCAGTTAAACACTTTCAGAGATAAAAGGTGGAGAGCGATTCATTGTGTATCGGAAGCTGACTGTAATGTTCCAAGATTGAGACAATGAGGATGCCTCTAGCCTTAACCCTATACAGAGTCAGGGGTTTACAAATGCCCATTTATATCCCATGAAATCAAAACAGAACTCTGGCAGAAGTATTTCTATACTATGACATTCCAAACCCATATGAGGCTACAATTACGTTTAAGAAAGACTCAACGAATTTCTCATAATCCTGATTTTCCACTGTACTATTGAAAGTAATGGATGGAGCACAGGTGTTAACAGTTATAAGCTTCTTTAGTGTGTGATCAAATTCTATTATGCCAGATGCTATATTGACTGGCAAAGAAGTGCTACCAACAAGCGACTGCAACAGGTGGCCCATGTTTATTTGAACATCATACTCTCTTCCATCATCTAAATTCAGCCAGGTTGATCTGATATTCCCACCTGCATAAATAAATTGTTATTGGTACAGACATTAACAAATGACCAAAGGCATAAATTCTATTTTATGTTCTTAGTAAACAACTCCCACTCACCATTATATATGTAAATGACAATGGAAAACTGTATGTAAACAACTGTATCAAATGAAAAACAAATTCTAAAATATATAGGATATGCAAATATTTAATTTGTTGATATTTCCATATTTACATGCATGAATAAACTGTGTGTGCTTCAAACATTCTATTTTGTGCACAAGAAGAAAGTGTCCCATAAGGGTGCTTAGACTTAAATTAGTACTAGCATTATGTTGCATAATATTTGAGTGTACAGAACCACGTGGTACTTTATGCAATGCAACTCTGTAACATTAGAGGAGGACCAAGGGGTGCATGTTGTCTGTGGATGATTATTGTTTAATATATTCATTACTTACGTTCCACATTTCTCAGCAGCTGATGAAAGTTATACACTAAAAGTTCTTCAATTTCCTTTTCCTTCTCATTCTTCGAGTACACAGGGACAAAGAAATCCATTACATCTCCTGCAGTTAGCAACATACTGCATTTCAGGTACAAAGATTTTTCAACTGGAAATGTTTTCATGATATTCAGTACACCAAGCAGTTGCAAGCCTGAAATGATCATATTTTTACAATTAATAGTCGGTTTTCATTTTGCAATTACAGTGTCTTTATTAAAATTTCATCTGGACAAGATACTGTGGTACTCAGTAAAAAATAATACGAGCATAACTGATAGTCTCCATGTATGAGTACTGTCATAGATACAATGGAATAATGGTTGGAAGGAATTACATATTTTCAATCACATAGCTACAGTGTCAATTAACATTTTCAGGGCAGATTGATTATTGTAAATGAAACTTCTTTGTAACTAAAATGATGTAACCAAAGTGTCAAGTGGCAGAAAATTTGTTATGTGGGAAATCTTCCTAATAACTCAACATCTACCTCTGTACCTTCGATATGTATGATTAATTTTAAGTAAGCATTTCACCATTGTTCCTCATGTGTAACATTTTGACATAAAATAAGGTACAGAATGTGCTACCTATTTCATGGTTAATAAAACCCAATTAAGGAAGATTGGATCAAGATTCAGACAAAAATATCTATCCCAGGGTCACGTGGAGCAATACAAAACTTTCAGCCCTGCAAAACTACATTTCTGATTGCTTCCTAACCCTCTGCTTTTTACCCTTAAGCAGACAATAAAATGTATGGACAATGCATTACCACATTATCACCTTTTGTGTCTGTTCAGGCAAAAGAAAATCAAATAATGTTCAGCACTGCACCAATTACAAATCCTTTTTATAAACTGCAGCCTATTTTTTTCTTTTTGCTTTGTTGAAACATTCTGTGAAAAGCAATTAAATTTGTTACCATATTATCAGCTTTTGTCATTGCTTATACAGAACAAGAGCAATGTAAACAATGGTACTGCCTGTATGAAAATTATCTTGACACAAGAATAGAATACAGGTATACAAGACATTCAACCAGACAAGTACTCTTTGCCATGTAGAATATGCAGAACAAGAATTTGCATTTAAATGACCATTACTCTGCAGGCAAAGTATCTGACACCAGAAGTAGTAGTGAATGGTGCATCACAAAGGGACCAGTTCATCTGATATAAGCATGAATTCTGCAAACTGATAACAGTGACAGTTTTTTGCTACATGTTCTTTCTCTATTCATTTCAAAATAGTTACTTTGTAATACTTAAGCAAAACCTTTCTTGTTACACAGCATAAGATTTTCAGGGTTATTTACCATCCATGAATTGTAATATGGCTGGTAAACATCTATAGAAGAAGTAGTGGCTCTTAACAGCCATTATGGCCTCATCCTTATTCTGCATATTTAGAACTTTTCTGAATCCAACAGCTTCAAGAAGGTCAGCATGTCTTGATAACATGTCATGAAGATTTTCTTCTGTCACTGCATCAATCTGAAATTAAAATTTTGTAAATCAGAGGTCCATTTCATGCCCCTTTCCTTCTCCCCACCTTAGGATATCATGCAGGTGTTTCATTCCCAAACCAATCTATACATGTTCTCCATGAGGCTTTATAGTATAGTGTTCCCACTAACTTTCAATCCTGCTGATACGCTTTGGGGCAGTATCAATATGCCTTTAGGACAGGTTGCTGAAATGCACTGAACCTGGCAATGCTTTGATTATTAGACACACCAAATATCATTGTGTGTACTTCAGAACACTGACCCCTGTACTATATTCACTGTGGTCATTGATAGGTGTGAATTAAACCTAATGGCTTTGAATCACCCCTTGCTAAAAAATTTAAGTGTTAACTTGACTACTGCATTCTATAGGTCTTGTGCTTAACCTATAATATTTTGGCAACTTAGCATTTAGTTGTCACATGGTACACTACACTGCCTGGCTTGAATTGCATTATATTCAGTAATTGCTCATCAGACACAAGCTATATCAGACTGTCAGCCAATATGGGTCAAAAGTACTGTTTAACTTCATAATGTAATGCTCTTCAGTCATATGAAGAAACTCATATGAATGAAAGGTATTAGTCATAAGTTAAATGACAAAAGTGATACACCTGAGATGGTTGACAGACTGCTTACAATCATGTCATATTTAAGAATAGTAAATTCAACAACAGCAATGATATTGACTTGATAGAAACATCAAAAGGAAATATTTCCTGCATAAATAATTTTCACAACCTTGTAAGCATAGGTGTTTTTAAAAGCAGATCTAGCATTTTGAAATGAGCAAAACTTGTGTGGACAATACAAAAAATTCTCTTCCTTCAACAACTGGAATATAATCTCCTAATACGTGAGAAAAAATTGCAACTATAAAATACAATTGCTACTTTTTGGATAATTTGCAGGTTTCCATTTGGGTAAACGCCCCTGCTCCCCACCCCCCAACATTTAGCAGTATTTGAAAACTTTTAATTTTTAAGTTGATAGTAGCTGGCAACAGTTTACTTTTTACCCCAATGTGACTGATGACTATTCTATAAATGACAAAATGCCATGTTTACTGAAGAAAATATAACTCCTACACTGATTCTCTATCGATCATAAAATATGGTGCATTTCTAACTTGATGAATTTATACTGTTATAGTAAAAATGTATAGCTCTCAAACATAAAAATACTATCTGCCAACTGTTGGTGACTTGGAGACTTTGAAAAATATAAGATGTTTTTGATTATTTTTGAAAAAAAATCAGTGTAATATATGTTGCTTACAAGATGCACATTTTGCAGAGGATAAAGTTTCATATATTATAGCACAATGGGGTTCTAATGTATTGTAAATTGTTACAGGTCCAACTCTCGAGGAGTTTGTATTCTATTCAATAATAACTTCGAGTATGATTAAAAAGATATAAAAAGGATACTGATTGTAATTTGATTGCATTAGATATTCAGACTGGAGAAGGTAACTTCACTTTAATAATGTATATGGGCCAAATAATGATTGACCAGAATTTTACAATAATATAAATGATATTATATATGAATATGAAAATGAATCTATTATTATATGTGGGGACTTCAACTTTGCTCAAGATCCAGAATTAGACTCTTATAATTATAGTAATGTAAATAACCCTAATGCTAGAAATGCATTATTAAGTATCAAAGAAACTCTTGGTTTTGTTGATCCATTTAGAGTATTAAATGCAGGATTAAAGAGATAAACATGGAGAAGAAAACATCCTCTAAAACAAGCTAGATTGCAATCGAATCTAAAAGAAGCATTTTATGTTGATTTAACTAAGAATTACGTGTTTAATTCCAATTCATGTTTAATAGCATCATGTTATAGTGTGCAGTGCAGTGTGTCACCAAGATGATGTACATTTGTAATTGTCTAAATAGATATTGTGTTACTATGTGTTTGTGTGTGTGTGTGTGTGTGTGTGTGTATTAATTATTATATACTATATTTATTGTCCCTAGATTATATCAGATGTAAGGTGACCTTGGGATGGTTCCCCAACCAAATGGTCAACCTATTACAGGGAAAAAAAAAAAAAAATATATATGTATACATTGGAAGTTCAAACTCCCCTGCATACCTCTTTGACTGCAGTTACTATGTCTTCTTTCTGCAACTGCTCTATCGGTATTTCATTGCAATTTGGTTCCTCCCCTGTAAGGATGTAGTGAACGATGTGACTATGAAGACATTTTGGGCCTGGATGACCAGAAAGAATGGCTCTGGAAACAACTCTCCCCATCAGGTAATACTGCCTCTTTTCCAATAATTCCGAGTTAAGACTAAAAGAATTTAATTCAAAAACAGGCGACTCTTTAAAATATAGGGGAAAAAATTCTCTAGTGAGACCTCCAGCATCCACACCCTCTTCTCCAATGAAGTTAACCTTTAATTGTTTTCTCCACTCAGTCTCGTCTGCTTGTTTGATCTGTTGAGTGGATGTGGACAGAGACAAACGTCTAATGATGGAAATATTCCAAACATCATCATCATCCAGCTGTACTTTTTCTAACGCTTCCTTCAGTGTTCTGCAACACAGAACAATCAAAACATTCAGGTAAGATTTATGGCCTGGAATAAAGGATGACCAACTTAATAAGAGTGTTAAATAAAGTTCATTGTAAATCATCAAAAGAGTCACAAGTTCTTTAAGTGTAGGTTATAATGAACTTCATCTAAAGGAAAGCTGTGTACTTGATGGTACATACTAATGTATGAAATTGATACAGTAGAACCTGTCTTGAAAGACCACATCTTTCGCCAAAAAAATGATGGTCTCTCAAGGTGGTCTCCCATACAGGTCACAATCCTATATAATCAATAAATTTGTGCATTAAGAATGTGGTCTCTCAAGACAGGTGGTCTCACATAGCAGTGGTCTTTCAAGGCAGGTTTTACTGTACAACATTAAATAAAACTTTCAAGAATATGTAACAGAAAAATCAAAAGAACAAATGCTGCTCTCCATTATTTATGCAAGGAGTGTGAAAAGGGTTCTATTAATATAAAACAAAGTTAATATGAATGCTCTGATATTTCTAATGAATCAAAAATTGCATAGCTCAATGCATGCGGCCCCTCTAATCTAGAATGTACCACCCACCCCTAAAAATCTTGTCTAGCAAAACCCTGAGCATATTGACAAAATGATGCATTTTCATCAAAGTTCTTGAAAACCACTACTGTAAAATAATAGTCTCCTTTTTGGCTCTATTTATTGGTCTCACACCCTTGTAAACATCGTCTGCTTACTATATTATAGAAAGAGTGAACAATACTATTTATATTCTCTGTATTATCTATAAATAGCACATAATTGTACTCCATAAATAATAAAAAATGTTCCTCACTCTTACCAACTGGGTATTGTAACAGATCCATTTTTTACAATGACATATATTAAGCAGAAAAGTTGATGCTATTGTCTATTACTGATTGAACAAAAAAAAGACAAATGGCTCTTCAAATCTGATTTGTTTTTAACTTCAATCAAGCACAATGTGGAGATCTTTGCAACATTATAAATTCTAACTCAGTCATTAAAATACTATTCCCTTCATGTCTTATTTAAAAATACAATCAGAAGGTACATTATACATTGATCAGAAGGCTAAAGATGTACATACTTATAAAATGCGCGTGTGTATGCCGTAATATATATAATTTTTAATTGTTAGAATTTCATGAACAATATCAAAATCATACAGATAAAATGTGTGTACAGCAGGACACGCTTGAAATTCATATAACCAATTCTGCTGATCCATTCAGTAAGATGGATATTGACAAAGCAACTGGAGACTTGTTGTCATCACATAGAAATAACTGATTTAAGTGAAATTAAATAAAAAAATGAGTTAACAGATATAAATGTATGAAAACAAAGTGAACCATAAACTATTTTGGTACTAAATAGTGGTTGAAATAATGACCTGATGTCAGTTTAAAATGGCATCTATTTGCATAAATTCGAGGTATAATTAATATAATTGACCTCAAAGTTGAGAATGCACTGTGTGACTGGTACATGCTACATTTCCTGGGTAAGGTTTTATTGCAAGATCTTAAAAGGCTAAAAAGTTGATAGATTGGGTATCAATATATATCACTCATTTAAATATCCATTTCAGTGACCTTGACAATAACACAAAAAAGATGTTACATGTGATACATATTCTTGTCATGTGCTGTACTACAATTAAGATTTATTCAATGGTTCTTGAGTTTAACATGTGATACATATTTTTGTCATGTGCTACACTGCAATCAAGATTTATTCAAGAAGAGAATTATATATAATACAAATGATACTGTCATACAGGTTGAAAAAAATTTTAATTCATACTCTATGGAGATTCAAACCCAGGTCTGTGGGTAAACGGCACCCATCGCCTTGCCTAAACACACTAATCCATATTCCATCATGACTAAGCACACATCACCAGAAAAATGATGCTACTTAATCGGTGTTATATGCACTCATGTGTAGCAGACACATTTGCATGATGACCTAGTAATTAATTATCATCTATCTACACAGTCATTCAGGATTCCTATGAAAGAAAAATCAAGTTATATAGGATATATATAGGATATATATATATATATATATATATATACACACACACACACACACACACACACACACACACACACGCTGCATTCTTGTTCTGGTTATCACTAATCTCTGTGAAGTCTCCATGGTGTTCTAACTCGTTAACTTCAAATACCAGCTGGCACAGAGGACACATGCCAGTTTCCTTCGATTGAGACTTGCACGGACTTGCACTGAAATGGAATAAAAAGTATAGGAAATATATCATGGATTTATCTTTTGAAAGTTGATGATGGCAAACCTAACAAACAAAACAGAGTGTGAAAGGAACAATAGGAGTCAATACAAATTCATTACAGCCTGCATAAACCTATTTCTGCCACACAATTTTCCTTATTGTATCATGGTGGCTTTCTCATCAAATTTGTCATATTTTCTAAATTCTGGTAATCCACAGCTAGGTTGCCAGGTTGTGAAAGAATTTTTAAACTGATTCCAAGAATATAATGAAATGATGGACACTGCAAATTGATTCCATTTACTGTGTCATGCTATAAATGAAAAATGAAAGAAAAGTTCAAATTGAAATGAGTCAAAATGAATGAATGCGAAAACAATGAAAATCCCACTTAACTGAATACGGAAATATAAGACATTACCATCCTTATATTCAGGTTTATATATTTTGCCAATATTTCACATTATAAAGTCTACTAAAAATCATTCAATTGCAACATAAATATGTTCCAGAAAATACAGCCACGTAGTATTTCCAGTTAAATTTAGGTTGGACTGTTATAAAGTTTAACACTTTCAGTTCCATCCAAATTAATAGTGTGTGAACCATATATTTATGGATGGCATTAATGTTATCTCTGTATGTGGATTCGATAAAAATATTGATCAGAACAACAATGTCTACAGATGTTATATCTTGACCAATTGCTAATTCTGTGCTACAAAATGTCAGGGAGATAGCATGTGCTTTATAGTCCAAGAGAAACTGGCTCTGCATCACTGTAACATCACACCAGTGAAACAAGCATTACAAGATGCTTATTTGGTAGTGAAAGTCTGTCATCAACAGCAGACATCAATGTAAATAGTGTGGATGCTGTTCAGTAGTTGCTGTCTCACATGTCACAAAGCCGGTTGCAGCTGATTATCATATGCATGAAATGGATACTCTAAATTAGAACGAAGATCACAAAGGCATTGTCTGGAAATGTTGAGGTATAAATAACAATGGACTGAATTTACTGTATAGGAAACTGATTGGAAAAAGGGTGTACTACATTTTTATTACATGCTGATATTAAAGTGCTTTGAAATAGCCATCCCATTCAGTAAGAAATAAAGTGCCACAAGATCAAGCTTAAACTGCTAAAAATAAGGTTTGATTTAGTATGATATCCAAAAATTCCATATTAACATCCTAACCTTTAAAACATTTTTTTTAAAATTTGATTTTTGTTGCATTTATACATGATGTGATTTAAAATTCCTTTAAAAACAAAGCTGAGTCGACTGCAGCTGATGGTAAAACTGAAGCTAGATTTTGCATCAATTAATACATGTTATATGTTTATAGATGACTTATATATCAGATTTACTCTTGTTATCTTTAATAATTGCATATCCATAGGTATGTTTATATACCAAGTCTGAAGACATCTGCCTTGCAACAATTTTCACATGAGAAAAGTTTTCTGCTTTTCCCGTAAATTTTATAAACAGTATTCTATTCCCACAAAACTACTGTAATTGTTGCTCATGTATAATAATTAGTATTTTACTTTCATAGTTAAACAGTTTGATCACAATGAGTTCTTTGAAAACTGAAAGCAATTTTTATTGGAATACAAGGTTCTACCTAAAACTTGGTTTGAGAAGTCTTTTCAATCTGTTTAACAGTTGTAACACTATTTTGGGCTGCAATAGCTAAAAAGTAAATCTTGAATTATTTATCATTTTCTGTATGAATAATATTGGTTTCTTATCAATGATCTATAAAGAATTGAACAGCTACATTTTATAGGAAGATGATTTGTGATTAAAAGAACACTAAATAATATTGCATCATTGAAATATTATAACAGAGTGAAATGTATGGACATGCTAGAAAGCAAAACCTTAAATATCCAGATTATGACCTAGAAATCATGCACTGAGGATTATGTGATATGCAAACAAAATGTAATTATCCATATACATGGTTAAAAAAATTATATTTGATGGAAAAGTATACATCATATTTGATTTTTTAAAACCCACCTCACCCTTTTCCCATATGGTTGCTATGGTAACATTTGTGATAGTAATGTACATGTATATATGCATCGCTTTCAACCATTACATCCCAATTTGAATATAAGTAATAGTTATGAGAAGTAGTTATATGGATTTGGCTCATGAAGTCTGTATTGTTCTAAAACAACTCAGCAAGAGGGGTCTCGGGTGACCGAGAGATCTAAGCACTCGCCTTTCTCATTGCCATCTCACCTCTGTCAGCATGGGTTCGAATCTTGAGTTCAGCCAATGTGGATATGTGAGAAAGCTTTCTAGTAGCTTGCTGTCGACCAGTGGTTCCTCCTGGGTTTTACCCAGGTTCCTCCTCCACCAGTTATACTGGCTGCTTTGTATAGCCTTTTCTGTGCTGAAAAACTGTGGTAAACAAAAACAACTTTGCATGCATAGATGGGGCAGTTAGAAATATGTCAGAATAGATAACAAGGTTATGCAAAAACAACTTCACACTACCAGGAATTTGCTAGGATCAGCACAAAATACAGTTTTATGTGTGGATTAGTGAGAGGGTCACAAATGTAGTTGCAAAAAACATTAAAAATGGAATTGAACCATTTAATTCAATGTAACATAATTTAAAAATAAAACTCATAGATATAACATGATTACTTCTTGCTCGCTGCTGGTTTATCAGCATTATCAGTAGTCTGAAATGGAAGCAACATACCATATGTATATACAACATCATGTGAGATTACCTATGATATTATGTTAAGAATGTTTTCATGTTAATAAAATTATTGTTAAAAAAGCTTTCACGAGGGCAGCTGCAGCTATTACGTGTCACACTCCCAAGATGTATATGACAATTATATACTGCAAACACATTTTGTTTCGACAGACAACTGAAATTTAGTTCTGATGAATTTATTAATTTCAGTATTCAACATTTATAGCTTTCTATGTTACTAGTGGATGCAACAAAGGTGAGAAATGTCAGATTTAAATAACATATTATGAGATGAAAATATAGAGAATAAGACAGAATGAATGGCATCTATTTCATAAAATCTTAAGCCGAGTATTACAGATAAAACTCCTTATGTAGTTTGGTGAGTGACTGTGTACTTACCCATGCATACTGGCAAATTGTAGTCTGTGATCTCCTCTTGCTGGGTGATAGGCACTCCTCAAATTCATCCTAAATTCATAAAAAGAAAGACTCTTGGTTGACATTTCACAAGTTAACAAGAGTTAATGGCATGTAATACACCCTCTTTGTGTTGAGTAGTCCCCTATATATGTACTTAAAAGTAGGGCATAGTTGAATGACTGGAGATTGCCAACTAACCAGTCTCAGTTACCCCAACCTCCTGTCAATGTACAGAAACTATTATTTATCTATTACATTTACCAAAATCATCACCTCATTAACATAAGTGCAAACTGTCCGCAAAGTTTGGATCAGGAATATTTTGAGTTTGACCATAAAACTGATAGACTTGTTCCTTACCACAAGTGCAAGCCATTCACAAAATTTTGGTCTAGGTCCTGTGATGTTGAACTAATATTATTATCCTGGAACATATTTTTTTCTTTTAGTAATAGTGACTTAAATATTTCACCATTGACCCCAGATCAAAATGACTTTCTCTCCCCAAATATCAGCCATCCACTATTTTATTATCTGAGGATTAACACTGATGCAGTGACTTTTAATTTGATTTTACATAAAACTTTATAGAGGAACTAAATTTTTAATTCAGTATGTACTTGTGCTCATATCATTATGGAAGTCTTTAATAAAATGTTTGCCTACCTATACCCTTTCAAAATGGTGTGGTGACAATAAGAAATGTATGACAAAGGATTTTGCAGTTTATAACAAGTATGTTTTAAAATTGCGTACAGTGCTAGTGGATATTTTATGGTAACTCATTAAATTTCAAAATGTCTAGAGCTCAGGTATTGGCACTATGGGTGCATACATGGTATCTTTAGGGAAAGAAAAGCATGGGTGTATATGAAGTTGTTGTTATAGGGTTTAATGCCATTTTTCAGCAAAAGATTGGCGGCCAGTATAAATAGTGGAGGAAAAACCAAGGAAAACCAAAGAAAGACCACCAACCTACAATAAGATACTGGCAAGCTTTTTCACCTACCAACATTGGTCGAGTCCAAGACTCGAACCCACACAGACAGAGGCGAGATGGCAGTGATCGGAAAGAGTGAGCACTTTAGACCACTTGGACACTCGGAGCTCCGTGAATATATGAAGTAGTTTGATTACTGAAATGCAAAAGCACACTTACATGAGAACTTTTCCTGCAGGATGATACATGTTCTCTGAGCATTCCAACAGCAATCATCTGCCCACATGTCAAACATTCTTCTTTCTGTGCATCTACCTGCAATTAAAAAAATAAGAAAGTTTAAGAACAATTACCATAAATTCACTTTTATAGATATTAATTTGTGTGGTTTTCAAATTATGGACACTTTTATGAGTGCTCAAATCTGTGAATGTGTCAAGGTATTTTTGAACCAATCAAAACTTATTTTAACAGCATGAAAGAAGAGAATTCACGGTAAATGCACAAAATACACATGACAAACTTACATGTACATATGTAGCTAAACAATACTGATTCCATCACATGATTTTTAGATATTACTGTTAATGAACCCTCTCCCCAATTTAAGAAATTAATAAATATGAACTATTTCCAGTATTACTGTTTTCAGTGATTGATGATACACGATGAAAATTGTATTTACAGTAGTGTCACAAAGTTGCAGTATAATACAACTACTGATACACATCATTCAAAAACTTAAATACTATTCATAATGATACATATCTGCTTGAGCATATCAGTGTACAAGTTTTGGATCTGAAAGAAATATTATACCAAAGTTTTGTTGGAATACAGCAAATGATGTTGATAACATAATTTAAAAACTATGATACAAAACTTTAATACTGTTGACAATGCTATTGCCATTGGAAGTGACTACCTTGCCACAGTTATGCAGGTGAGGTAGTTAAAACTGTATGAAAGAAATTTGAGAGCGATGTTACTGTACTGCAGTGTTATGCATTTTTAAATATATACAACAAACCTGTGCTTCCTGGCAATCTGTCAATGCTGATAATTCAAGTTCTCTTTGAATGGGTCGTATGTAGCACACGGCTTGCCACAAGTTGCTTTCATCTACCAGGTAAGCACTGGTGTATCCACCATGTGGCATCCGAATCCTTTCTAAGAACACACGGCTGCTAATGCCTGACCTCAGCAATTCAAATTCCCCTCCAGATTTTAATTTGGGAAAGCTTTCTTCAAGTTTAGTTCTGAAATATGCCGGGGTCACTGTCCTTACAAAAATTTATCTTTTTCTCTCCCAGACCAGCATCATAAAGGCGCTTCCGTTCATCTCTGCTGGGAACACTGTCCTGAAGAAAAGATGGAAAATAATCTGTTAGTGTTTGTGAAAACGCAAAAAATACCAGACCCTCACTACCACCCAAAATGAAGTCCAATGTGGCATCAGCAGCAAAGATGAGAACAGTAAAGATCAGCAATATCCTTGACATTTATTACCCACCAACCCCAATTAGTCACAAAATCACTACATGTCAATAGTGTGTAAGTCTGTCCTATCTATCATTCCGTTACAGATGATACTTATCTAATGATGTGGTATTGTAACTGCCGTCTGACAATGTCATGACAATATTATGAGTTTCACCATAATTAGGCTTCTACCACAGAAATAACAGGTCTGACAATATGCACACTTCTGTGTTTACAGTCACAATACATCTTGGTGTGTCCAAAAATATTCTCTATATTTACACTTGATATTGCAACTATTATCTGATACTGAACACAGTTTAGGTTGTGGTGTTTAGAAACCTGGGTCTTTTTTTAATGTGGATATTCCTATGGTGTTCTTTCAGTCTCAATTGTACACTACTAGGATCAGACTTACTGCATCGGATGAGAGACAAACTTATTGAGTTGGAGACCGAACAGAGGTTAGAACGTCTGCCTCTGATGCAGGAGGTCACAGGTTCGAACCCTGGATGAGTCATACTAAAACCCTTAAAAAAATGTTACTAACAGCTGCCTTGCTAAGTGCTCAGCATTAAGAGGTTAGTGTTAGGACTGGTCATCCTGGTGTAAGGATAATGTGACTGGGTGTGACATTATGCTACATGTCTGCAGCATGATACTCCAGTGCTGGACATCTCTATAAACTGCCACACTGCAGACATCATACTGATATTTTAAAGCTATGTTGAAAATCCAAATCACACACACACACACACACACACACACTGGCTAATTATACCTAGTTAAATGTCATACAGAGCTGCTATTAATTTTCGCCAAAATTATTAAGGGACATACAGAATTTGTGTTTCCATATAAACAAAAGGAGTTTGTTGTGAAGTGAAAAAATCTATGATTTAAAAGATAACGGGGGTTTTCTTTATACCTCTGATGTGCTTGCTAACAAGCAAAATCTGTGGGTCCAATACGAAATTGGTTCCATGGCCCTGCCTCTACCGTTTCCCCGTCTTGGATTTGGGAACCTTGCAGCAGTTCTAGGCTGGCTGTAAGGCGCAAATATATTACGCAAGTTTTCGTTAATCTCAGACACAGGTCTTGGTGTTGAGAAACCTGTGGTACTTGCTGCACATGGGACTGTGGTTGCTGAAGACAGGGCATCAGCAGCCCTCCTCAACAGGTCAGTTGCAACCTGCTGATTGCTCATCGTATAAACCTAAAACAAAAAAAAAACGAGATATATTATTAGTAAAAAAGGAAAACAAAATAATGGCCAAAAAAGAACTATTTGCTTTTCAGTGAAAACTTAAATGCAAGGAACCCTTTCCAAAATCATCAGCTACAATTCATTGTACTAATTAGACTGCATAATGTTTGATTTATTTGTAAACATTAACTTTGTGACAACTTTTGCGTATGAACTAACTGCAAATGAAATAGGAGTAATGAATATTGATTGAATTATTGATATGTGATTATATTATACCAATGCATGAAATATTAGATAGTACCTTAAAATGAGGGCTAAAAAGTTAATTAAGTTTGATTAGTTAATCTTGTTCACTGCATTTAAAAACTAAAGGTGAAATAAGGTGCATCATATTGAAGATGCAATGATCTAAAGGCTGAAAATACAAAGGTCACTAAAGCATGAAAAGTAGGCTACACTATAGTGACCTTAGTTTGGTGTGGCCAAGTCACTTTTAATATGTGATGTATCCAAAGAATAAACTGCATAAAATGCACTCCAGGATATTAAGTGAAACACAAGTTGATAAATAAATTAATCAATACTATATGAGCAAAATGATTAATGTCTTGCTCCATTACTGGAGTTCCTCAACACTGCTGTATTATCATCTTAATTACTAATCATTATTATGTTTCAGGAGAACTTTTCAGACTAGTACTAGAGTCAACTTTCAGGATGAAATGCAGGAAAGATTTTATTTTTTAAGATCAGACACTATGAAACAACACCTGACACAAAATCAGACCAGCAGATGGCTCTATGATTTATTTCAAATGAAATTGGTGAATACCACGAGTTGGTAAGCTTAACTGGCCAAATTTCAAATTTTAAGGTTCAGATATATATCTGGTATTTCTGTGATTGTCAAAACATCAGAAGTTACAATTACAATCTTTTTCATGGTATCTACCCATATTAAGTGCAAAAAGGTTATTTTATCACCTGCAAAAAAATAGAATCTTCAAAACAACAGCACTTATGTACAGTGAACATAATGAATCAGTTAATAAAATGTGTTTGGGGATAATTCTTCAAGACGTCACTACTGAATATAACCAGTGTGTTCTTGAGGCATAATTTACAAATTTATTAGGTACATAGAAGGTTCTGTATGGAGATATTACCGAAGGATAAGGATTATAAACACACTTACATCTTTTCCAAACAGAAGTCTGCATGTGATAAACATGCATGAAACTAACATTCAAATGAACAATATAACAAAAGCACCAAACAAATAATTAATATCCTTCTTATGATATCATTAGTGCTATGGCACTGCGGTATTCCAAGTTTTCAGTATTTTACTGCGAAGCGCCACCTATCACATGCTTATCACCATGCATTGGATGACCATATGTTACTAGTTCTGCATCATCAATTGGATCTACGAACACCATTGTTTCCAATAATGGTCAGATCCCATGTTCTCAAACAGAATCTGTATCTTCTTAAAAGCTATATAACTGTAAACAATCTGTTGTCATCTTAAATATCTTGTGATGTCATGCAAGAGTCCAATGACATGATTATAATATTTGTCAAGACTGAATCTAAACATACAAGAGTCAAAATGTAAAGTATGTTAATGTTGTTTTATGTAAGTTCTGATAGCTTTTTCAATTGAAAGGTGTTGACTTTAAAACTTTGTGTTACTTTATCTCTTAGCACATTAAATGTGTATTTAAAACTTATCATTGGTATACTTTTGTTTCAAAATAAAACCATTTCCTAAGCATTACTGACAACCGATTTAAATAATGTGCATTCTCAAAAACATGTTTATACATAAATCATTAACAAATCGACATGAAGAAATCAACTTAAGAATGCTCTCATCACAAAATCTTATCAGAGCAAAATACAACAGTAACAGTGTATGAGATGACACCATCTGTGAAAGAAACCAGGCTACAAAAAATTCAAAGAGCAAATTTCTGACATCAACATTAGAGTACAGTCTTCAATTTATTTTGGACATAATTATTAGGTAAAAAAACAAATTTGTATTTCCATTCACCTGCCTGTCCCAATTTTTTGTTGCTGATTCCAGCACTCACCCCCACCCGGTAAAAACAAAATTCATGAAACATATTTGATCATTTAATGGAATGGTTTTGCCCAGTACTTGCAGTGCTTAGTATGTAATATATACTAATCATTATATGTATGTATGTATGTATGTGTGTATAATATATATGTGTGTCTGTGTGTGTGTGTGTGTGTGTGTTTTAAAAATAAAAAACAATACCTACCTACCATAATTTTAAACCAGTGCAGTAGGTAACACACATTTCTTATTTTTTTTATAAATGCTAAACATAACTATTGTTTTGGTCAGTGTTTACAGGCATCATCAATATCTTAAAAAAGAATCAAGAAACACTATACTCAATAATATTCTCAATATATCTCTTTGCTAGGTTTTCTTAACACACTTCCTCAACTTTCATGTGAATTTTAAGCAACATATACATCAGGATCCCAACATTGGGATACATACATGCCGTTACAGATATTTTCCGGTATTAATGAGGTATCAGAGTAACTCCTCTTTCACAACCAGGAATCTACATAGTGTCTGTTTAACAATCTTTACCCACAATCATCTGTTTGAAACTGGAAATGAAATGCAATTAAATAATAATCAAAGACCAGTAAATGGACAAATATAATACCTTTAAGTGTCTTAATTACTTGTTTGCTGCTTGCTAATTTTAAGACCTGCAATACTGTAGTACTCTGGGCTAACCACTTCATTCAAGTTCATGGACATTTGGCCTCTTGTTTCCAAGTCTGACATAAGACCCCAAGACAAAGACTAACCAAAAACACCACTAGACTGTCCGAAAATACTCTCACCTACCCAGGATACATGTATACAATTATAGTGAATCAAACCCCCAAACAATGATAGTGATCAGTAAAATTCTGCATTAAATAATTAACAAGATCAAGAGTTTTCTCCCATCTTTTTAATCACCAAATGAAAGAACCCATGACTACCCTAAAACAGTAAAAGACTATCCCAAAACACCCTTAACTACCCAGGATACATGTAGGCAATTAAATAAAATCAAAAAAAAATAAAATAAAAAAATAAATGACAGTGATCCGTTGTTGTTGTTGTGGGACTTAACACCATTTTTCAGCACACGATAGGCTATACATGGTGGCCAATATTAATGGTGAAGGAAGAAACTGGGAAATCCGTGGAAAGAACCACCGACCCATGAGAAGCTACTGGCAAGCTTTCTCACATATCCACATTTGCCGAATCTTAAACTCGAACCCACGCAGACAGACGTGAGATGGCAGTGATCCGTAACGGAGAGCGCTTTAGACCACTCGGCCACTCAGGGCCCCGATAACAGTGATCAGTAAAATTCTACACTGTATAATTATCAAGTAAGATCAGTCAAGCTTTTTTCCTTGTTGATAATTACTTTGGATTTGGATTTTTTTAAACGTAGTTTTAAAAATTTTTCAGTCATATCACTACGATGTCTGCAGTGTAGCAGTTTATAGTGATGTCTAGCACTGGGGCATCATGCCACAGACATATGGCATGATGTCCCACCCAGTCACATTATCCTGACACCAGGCCAACCAGTCCTAACACTAACCTCTTAATGCTGAGCGCCAAGCAAGGCAGCTGTTAGTACCATTTTTGTAAGTCTTTGGTATGACTCGGTCGGGGATCGAACCCACGACCTCCATCATCCGAGGTGGACGCTCTAACCACTAAGCCACCAGAGCGGTTTGATAATTGCTAAAGGAAAGACCACAATACATTGCAAAACTACCCCAATACACCATAAGACTCTCCCAAAACACTCTGATCTACCCAGGATACATGTACAGAATTACAATAACTTCATGAAATATGCAAGTTTTGGAGTGCTCTCTCTCTCTCTCTCTCTCTCTCTCTCTTTGATTATAGGTAATTCTAACTAAACCACTTTTAGATGACAAAGAGCAACACACAAAATAAGTCAGAATCATGTGTCACTACATCAATATTTAAAATTTTTTTATAAGGTTTTTGTTTTTATAATCTTGAATGTAACAAAGTGCAAGATGCTGAACAATTAGAACCTAAGGGTGCTATATTTTTAGTTTTAAAATTCTTTATGGGCAAAATTCAAAATTCATAACATCACAAGATGGGAAACTTTTAGTTGTTATTAAGGCAAAAGAAACAGCATGCAAATCAAGACAGTGACAGCATCTATTGGACAAAAGGACAAAAATGCACTGATTGTTTTTGGCAGGACTTTACATGGCAAATGGTAAATGTACATAACAGTAATACTAAATGACATCAAAAAGGAAAGGAAACATGACAAAAAGTAATATATATGTGTGTATCGTGTGTATCTAATAAAAAAGAAAGACCCCCCCCCCAAAAAAATATCAATAAAAATGGGCCATGGAAAGAGTACCTCCTTGTTGTGTGGCCTGGATACATATGAATAAATGAAAATAAAATGATTATTCAATTATTTTTTACAGTGCAATTGGTATTTATATATCCATGCATAACATAATGCTTGTATTCAATGCTTAGAATCAGAAGCACAATAACTCTTTCATTGCTGTGGGTGACTAGGTAATTGGCTTAAACATTTCTTGGATTTTAATTTTCAATTTTGGAGTATTTAAGATTAAGTGATTATCTGTTCAAATGAATGAATTCCAACTTTAAAACATAATTTGAAGTTTCTTGGGGTGTTTTCAAGAGTGGTTGGGGCGTCTTGGGGCGATTAGTCGCTCCCCTCATTCCCCTGTCAGTTGACCTTGCAAGCTGTTTATTTAGGCAGTGAGATGTATAGAGGTTCATTACAAAGAAAATTATATGTATCCTTCAATGAATAGAGGGCTGGGTGTGTGTGTGTGTGTGCTCCAATCTTTATTTTATGTACTATTGATGTTATTCTGAAATATATAACTTTCGCCGGAGCATATGTACAATAGTATCACAGGAAAAGATTGACTTCTGTGAGGTGTATAAAACTGGTGTAGTACTACACGATCTTTACGACCAGGGATCGTCTGATGAAAGCTCGTTAAGAAATGTACTAGGGAATATATCATTGTCATTTCTGATCCGTACTTTTCTAAAATAACTAATATCTCCAAAATAATTAGAGATATCACTATGAAGAAAGTATATTTATGAAAACGTGAAAGCCAATGCTTAAGTGCGTCAAAACTGGGGAGGCCATGATATGACTGCAGTCCTGTAGTGCAGGGTGGTCCAACTGCAGGCCCGCGGGGATCTTTTGTGTGGGCCGCGTTCATACAAAAATAAGTTCTATAATTACAGTATAAATTAACATGTATGGCCCGCTAACTTTACATTTTTTTTTTTGTTCATGTGGCCAGCGGGGTTGAAGATAGACCTGGTCTAAGACCACCCTGCTGTTGTGATGGCGTTTTTTGTTTTCTTAAGCCAAGGTGCTATAAATCAGTTAGATCTTTGAAAAGCATATGGTTTTAGAGGACGATTAAAAATTCGCCGCTAACTTACACTTAAAAAAACGGGAATGAAAAAATTACAAGTTGCTTTTTCTTTCACACGTAGATCTAGTAAGTTCGTTATATGCTGCTAGCTACACAAAATTAGTGCCGTAAAGCAATCTAACTTCCCGTGAGGTGCATTCATTATTTTCAATGATGGCAAAACTTGGACATTTAGAGCGCTATCTGTTGTCATAATGTCATGCTAATACTGTAGTATCCCATTATGACAACAGATGGCGACACGAGTTGGACAAGAAAGACGATAGTGACAAAATTAGATTGTTGCAAGGCCAAATCTAAATGAAATCAGAAGCTGGAATGATGTAATATGGCAAGTTTATAAATAGAATATAAACCTTGTAATGACTGACATAGCATTTGCCATTCGACAAATTACAGAATGAATTCAGCGTTTGGCAAAAAGCAAGATACAATGACGCAGAAGGAAAGTAGATCTAAGCACTTGCAACTAGCCCTTTACAGTTTGCATCAATGAAGAATACAATATACATGGGTGGAATTATGAATATAGCACTTGCAAGCAGTCATTTACAATAATGCAGAAGAAAGGTAGCACTTGCAAACTGCCACGTACAGTTTGCATCAATGAAGAATACAATATACATGGATAGAACTGTGAAAGTAGCACTCGCAAGCAGTCATTTACAATAAAGCATCAAGGAAAGATAGAAAATACATGCATAGAATTATGGCGGTAATCCCCCTCCATAATTTAGAGGCATAATCATTCCTTTTCTTTCATTATCATCTTCTTTTGTTGTGTTGTCAGTAATGAACTAGAAGAATGGACAGAACCTAAACAAACCACCTGTTAAAAAGTTCACCGTTCTGAAGCTTCTATAAAATAAATAAGTCATAGTGACCTACCCATTCTTAAAGTAATAATTGTTGGATGACTATGTGGATGAAAATAACGGAAACTGTATCGGAATTTCAAACTTTGTTTCCTCATTTTATATGTAAAATACGAGTTATCTCTTTATCTGTTGATATCATCTAATGCAAAAATTTAATGTTGGATTTATTTTGAAATGCATATAGGTTGGCATAAAACAAAATGAAACTTATTGGCAAAGAAATGCGATTAATCATGTAACATTAATTAAAGGTAAACTTGAATTTCAACTATGCATTTTCGAATTAAAAGTTATCCTGTGTTAACATATAACAAGAGGTTAGATATCTGTACATAGGGTTGAGCAATTGCATTCTGGTTTAGGTCATGAAATCCATGAGTCGTATACTTATTCTGAAGCATGGCATCAAACTCCATATCCCTCTCTATGTATGTATGTATGTATCTATATATATATATATATATATATATATATATATATATATATATATATATAATTCCCCCAATTTTCTATGAAAACCAAATATCGACTTACCAGTCAAACCCAACACACTAATATCAAAAATTCCCTTTCACATCAAATACTGAATCAATATATTCTTTATTTTCTCTTGCCTTGTTAAAGATGTTTTGGCTTCAGGAAGATCATATGTATGGCAAGTTCAAGTAGCTCGTCCTTTTTTATGTACTCAAACCCATGGATAGGACTGGAAACAAAATTCTCGACATTAGATGACGCTGTGAATGCTTACTGATTTCACTAAAGATTTCTGAAAAGTGTTAATTTAAAATCTTTACCAGGGACAGTGAAACTTTGGAAACAAAGTCAATTTAAATTTTAAAGAACATTCCCAATAGTTCTGAATGTTTTAAAACTATTTTATATCCGGATGAACACCCCAATTATGTTACGACTCAAGGTCTTAAACTATGTAAGAGAAAAAGAGAAACTGACACGTTTAGTAAAATCAGGTTATTTATTTAAGTTACGAAGAGAATATTTAAGAGATACTTACAGTAATTTGTATATAATCCCCAATAATCACAAATGTCTCATCAGAAGTCCAAAAGTGTAGAATGTTCTGAGTGACTTCCAAAAGTCTTGAACGTCCTGACGTACCACAAGCATGTGCTAATCCAAAGTCAATGATGTAAGATCCTGTGCGTATAAAATGTGTTGCTGTCTTTTGCAGAAGGCAAATCAGTCATCATTTAGATAATCGTTCCCGCATAGACGTTATAAATGCATCTCATACTATGACTCAAATTAAATTTCTTACTGGGGCCCCGAGTGGCCGAGTGGTCTAAAGCGCTGTCCGTTACGGATCACTGCCATCTCACCTCTGTCTGCGTTGGTTCGAGTCTAAGATTCGGCGAATGTGGATATGTGAGAAAGCTTGCCAGTAACTTCTCGTGGGTCGGTGGTTCTTTCCGCGGATTTCCCGGTTTCTTCCTCCACCATTAATACTGGCCGCCATGTATAGCCTATCGTGTGCTGAAAAATGGCGTTAAGCCCCACAACAACAACAACAAATTTCTTACTATAAATGGAATTTATCGGAAATTAACAATGCATCACAATAACAAATTTTGAGAAAGAAATTTAGCGCAGTTTTATTTACCAACTTATGAATATAGTGAAAACGTTCCTTTTAATATACTCAACCGTCAGGCCGGCAAGTGCCTTAATTGTGATGGAGGCAAGACTTTAAAAAGTTTGCAAATTATAATTAAATGAACTTTACGGCGAAACAATTAATGTGCATGACAACTCCAGATTAAACGATTGATCTAGCAGGCCCATTAATTTAAGACGTGTTCAGTTATTTGACGTGCTTCTAACAACATCAGCAATCAGTGTCAAATATATATATATATATATATATATATATATATATATATATATATATATATATATATATAGGGGTGGGGGAGGAGGAAAAACGGAAAATGTGCGAGCTACAAACTCAGTGATTAATGATTACACATCCCTCTGTCTGATACCATTTCCTTATTACGTATTTTTCTGAACTGAATAGATATTAAATATTTAATACACTTGGCATCACATTCACGTTCACAAAAATTTCCAATATTGTTCTAATTTAAAGATTAAAATTAAAATAATAAAATTAATGAAAAGGAAAAAGACAAAACGTAATATAATATCTTTTAACAGTATTATTACTAAATAAATAAGAAAAAAATAATTTTAGAATTTAAAATACATTTTATTTTATATAACAAAATCATAACACAATCCAAACATTTCAACGATTTAAACATTGGGAGCTAAAAATATCGTTAGAACAAGAATACACAACCGTGAGGCAAACATGTAATGAAAATGAAAACAATAGCTCAGAATGCTGGGCAAAATTACAACAATTAAGTATGCGAATTAAGAAATTAGAGAGAGAAGTACCAAGGCTCTATTATACGAAGCAAAGCACAAAATTCTAGACAATAATGAAAAGCCCAGAGAGAGAGAGAGAGAGAGAGAGAGAATAATCGACATATAAATGAAAGAACGAATGAGTAATGAAATCTACATCTGTGCATGATAGGTGTATTGTGTTTTTAAGATTACAACGTTCTAACTAATGGAAAAGTGTTGCGATATCCAATAAGTATTTTTTTCCGAATTAGATACAACTGTAGAACATTCAAACTCTTAACGATTAAGCTCTGCTTAAGAAAACCTTTCACCTTTTCTGGTTCATGCATGAATAAGGACGATTTGATTCAAACTGACGACATATGATTTGCATTGGAGAATGTTAATGATTGCCGATTTTGTTAACGACATCGAGGAAGTTTAAACAATATCTCGGTAGGCACCAGATGGGATTGGATTGTATCATTCATCTGACTCCGAGACACGAAACGAGGGTGTAAATGAGAAGCAAATTACATATGTTATAGTCCTTACCTACTGGATCATGATTGCAAGCTATTTCTGACATGTTTAGAAAATTGTTTGCTTTTTAACACCTCTCCCACTCCTATTCACATCCAGGAAGAAAAATATTGTTATAGATAGACTAGACAAGCATATATACAAAAAGGAGTTTATTAAAAGCCGGAATTTTCAACACTAGTTTCTCTTATATTATATGAAACTTAATTTCGAAGGAAATTTATAAGATGTGTGTGATTTTGGTACATCCCTATGAAGCAGTATTAACATTCGAGGTCGAGAAAAGATATATCAAACAAGCCTGTAGTTTCTAAATAGACCCATTAAAAACTGACGTTTGGCACGTATACACCGCATAAAGATGAAATGCATGTAGATCTACGCTCCAGCATCCACTGATACCTTACACGGCTTTAGGCTTCCTTTGTTGGCAATACATGCTGGCAGTTGCTCGTGGATAAGGTGTTTGATTTGGTGCACACAAGCGGTCATACTTTCCGGTACATTAGCAAGAAGGAAAATGCATTTTGCCATCATCTGACCCAACGCAACTGACGTACTCTTAGTTTTACCATATATTTGTAGCTATCAGACCTATATTAATGTGACCAACCATATGTAGTCTAATAATAATTAAATCTGTGAAACATTTACCATAACGGCCTAACGAAACATGAAACAGGTATATGTCAAGCAAATTGGGAAGAGGTTCTCTTTGTTTTTATTTTAATCCAATTTTGTTTACAAAATTACACAGAAAATGCTTATAATTGGCTACGAAAAATATCGACTATTAGCATGATGACTATTACCATGCTTCGTTCACTTTGAGCAGAATAAAACTGGTTTTTTGTTTGACCGAATTTATTTATTATGTCAGTGATTGTGATTAAAGGCTAGTTATTTACCCAGAGAAGTCAAATTCACCAATCATCACTAAAGAAGAGATGTTGCATAGTCTCTTGCAGTCGTGCAGTTTTGGATTCGATTGTATTCACAATATGCTGATCATATGTATAAAAAATAATATACAACCATTAACATATTAGCCACCCGTATCATCTACATTCTCGTCACGTACATAAAGGCGGCCTCGGCTGGAAAACGTTGTCCAACTGGAGAGAGCATTCTTTATGACGCATGAAATTTTAGACTCCCTGTAAAGAAATCTCTTTCAAACCGTTATACCATCTTTCCCAAGTAGGGGTTGATTTAAATATGACACGTCTATTTACCGTCAACTAACTTATTAAGGATGATAAAGAATAGAAAGCTGGTTTGAATATCACCGTCGATCGTGGTAGGATATAGTTATGCAAAATAACATTATTCTATGGATCATCGGGAAGTACCGAGCAAAATCTGCATCAGCTATGTCTAGCTCATTTATTCAAATTCATTCACAGTTTCACTAACGAATTTTTATGATTCGAATTGGACAGAGCGAAGCTAATATTATTAACTATAGGTATAATACAAGACAAAATACTTATTACACAGAATATGATAACGAAAAACATAGCAGATAAGCATAAAAGACAGCCTGACAAAGTATCTGCAGAAAAACTGATAAATGGATGCAGGGAGAGATAGGGAAAGAGACATCAAAGATGTACGGATGGTCTGACAGATACATTGACACCAGAGAGAGTGATACTGTTCGATGAAAGGACAGATAAATGAAAGAAAGAATGGATAAAGAAATGTACATCGGTATAGGGTAGGTATATTTCTTAATGAAACATCTTATAATTTGTGGAGATTGAAAATTAATTTTAACGAATTTAATATAACTGTAGTACATACAAACTATGAACGTGAACTTGAAAGATTAATCATTATTTAAGTAAACGTCCTACTGGTTTTCCTCACGCTTGAATAAGTAAGATTTCATACAGAAAGGACTACAGATGTTTTGCTTATGGAAATGCTAATGATTCCCAATAATCGTCCATACATTGGGGAAGTTTATACGTCATTTTGGTATGCACCAGATTGGACTGGATTTCATTTTTATAGCGTAGTTTTGTTGTAGATAGTGTTTGCCAGTTAAATTGCTCGTCAGATAGTTGCAAACTGAAACCACACTAGTTGTTTGCAGAGATACATTTGAAACGATCTCCTCAAATAGCCACATACAGTGACCAGGGAAAGTTCCATTTGCAGAGATAGTTAAAAACTATGAGAATCATGTATACATTTGGCTCACTGATTGTATTTGTCCTCCTCTTTTGCATACACACAATAGTAGCAGGACAATGTCCAACTGGAGACTGCATAATATATGATATATCTACACAGACTGTCTGTACGGAAGTCACGACTAAATCACCTACGAGTGACTGCCGCTGGGCAGCTGGTTTAAACATCAACGTCGATCAGGATATTCTCCAAGGAAGGATAGTGGCGTACAAAATACAATGGTTCAGCGGATCATGGTCCAATTGGTACGTTCCAGGCATAAATGACATTGACAGTAAGTACAATCCATCTGGTAGAACCTGCTCTTTTTCGTACAATGCGAACTCGATGAGACGAATGTGGTCCTACTTTTATGACCACTTTCACAAGTACATAATCTGCTATACTCCATAGAAGCAGGAGATTCGAGCTGGAGAGATTTTAGTTCTAGACAAATATGAACATCCGATCAACGTAGCTTCCAAAGGGATGATAGTCATTGAAAAGTGCCTTTTTCGTTTAAATTAAACTTTAATTAAAAGAAATTACTTTTTCACATTTTCCTAGACAAGAAGGAAGATTCATCCCTGGTGACTCAAAGAGGATCCTTCCAGGATACTTGTTAATGTGCGCAAAAAAA
This sequence comes from Megalonaias nervosa, assembly GCA_016617855.1. Classification (NCBI taxonomy): domain Eukaryota; kingdom Metazoa; phylum Mollusca; class Bivalvia; order Unionida; family Unionidae; genus Megalonaias; species Megalonaias nervosa. The sequence goes on along the minus strand of JAECUM010004272.1, from coordinate 8,155 downwards.
ATTGTTTTACAACCGCTGCTTTCGACCATATATTAACATTGGACTTTAGCATCTCATCTTTAAATTAATGGATTTTTTCAGTGGGTCACTTACGGCCTAAACCTAAATCCGATTCTTCATATTATTTTGCAATCTCTTATTTGCTGTAATGCAGCAACATTTTTACAGAGTGTCAAATTAAATTTATGTCCTTATTAAGCAATATTATATCCTGTATTGCACCTTTGTAACTAGAAAAGAAAAGTAACTTACTTAAACTTTGTATCGTCCTATCGGAAAGCAATTGATTGTCATTATCATTCTTTAAAAATTTCGAGGTATTGAAATATATTCACTCTGTGCCTTCCTCTGCATATCATTTCATCGTTTCGTCACATTTTTCCTTCCAAGCATTTTGGCCTGAATGAGATATTTTCTATAGAGTTACGAAGTCAGATTGGGATGCTATTTATTAGAACTATACGAGAGCGGTCAGTACAGCACATCAATACGAATCTCTTATGCAGTTGTAGTAGCAAATATCAATACACATATTTGTTGGATGCAAGTATGATCAAATCACTAAACAAAATGTGATGGATTCTCACATCAAAGACATGAAAAGATCGCTCGTTCATAACGCTCTGTATATATCAGTTTAACCAAGTAAGTCTGTTTTCTCGTTAAGTACATTTTATATAATATTGCGATATGAAATCGTTATTTAAAATTGACAATTTGTCACATTTCAGCTTTATTTTGTCATTAAGACCTTAAATTGCAGCACCATCTTTATTAATGTGTAACAACGAATCTTCAATAGCAAACGGTGAATAGCTTCTGGCCTGACCGAGAAAATGCCTTACACCCCTAGTCGACAGAATAATTATAGCTTATCATAGGCTTGTTTTACAAAATGAATGGTGGTGAAAACATTTTTATTTCCAAAGTAAATGTCTTTTTCTTTTATTGTATGCAGATTCAGGGAATGGTGACACTATTTGTCTCTTCATCATCTGGGATAATAAAAAAAAAAAAAAAAACGGTTTCAGACTGAATCAACTAATTATTAAATCTAAGCATTTCTTCGCAGTTTTCATGTGTTTCTTAATTATTTAGGACGGTGTATTCGGCATTACATGTCAAAGAAAGTATAAATCTTATCTTTTACGCACTAGTAGACGACGATAACAAAACCTCCTTTTTCTAATACAACATGTTTTATTTAGTTATCCATACATCTACCCGTCAGTCAAACCATAATCTATCCGTTAACTCATCTGTCCATGCATCAATATATTCATCAATCTGTCTAGCTATCTGACAATGTGTATACTGGATGGTTTATTGATCTTTATAATGCGCACAACCTCGTCTGCAAGGAAAAATCTAGTACGATGGGTGATACTTTTACACCTCGTTAATCTTTCAGAGACTATCTCATCCATGTACAAGAATTATTAAAACTCCCATAATCTATCTCTGAGTTCTTACCATTCTCTCTCTCTCTCTCTCTCTCTCTCTCTCTCTCTCTCTCTCTCTCTCTCGCAACCGCGCGCACGCAAAATTGTTTCTCATAAGAGACCTCTGTTAAATCGACACATAACTGATATACTGAGAAACATTTGTTTTCTAAGTCAAGTTGGTATTGATATATTTCACCACAGTATACTCGCCCATTTGACATTAGTGTCATCCTGCTTTACCTGTGCAATTGACCCTTGTTACTCAGATACATATACGGATACCAATAAGTCACGACCAAATCCATTCGGAATCGTACCCCACATTTAATCTTGGAGGGTTGTTACTTGGCACGATAACAATCTAATTGAAATATATTTAATCATTTAATATCTTACACGTTTCTAAGAATACCTTAATCAATTTATGCTTAGCTTTGAAATTTGTTAAAAATACATGTTGTCGTCAACGGTGATCACAATGTTGAATCCATACTGTCTGTAGGGAGACTAACAGCCAGGTAGACAAATAAATTATTACAAGGTTCTAATTAGAGTCAAATGACAAAGTAAAGGACTCCTGATCTCTTTGAATTATCGGCAATGTAGGATGAAAGTTCACTAGAAACCGCAGTAAATAAATTTGTTGAATTCGTCACTCATTAGAAGCGATTTCATTGGCTAACGAATATTTTCTGCCGCCTTAGCTTTTAATTCAAAAATTACCATTCACATAGTGAGAAGGCATAAAGTAGTAGATTTGCAACAAAATAAAGATAACTAAAAAACAATCATACAATTTGTGATCAATGGAAATTGTGTCAGCTTTATTGTAAAATACATCACCAAATGTTTGGATGTAATATTTTGTGTGAATTTTATTACATCAACGTTTTCAAAAGAAGGATGTTAGCAACCTGTGTCTCCAGTTCAGTCTTGTAATATTTTGCAAACAATAGTGGCTTGTGTCCTATCGGTGCGCTTCGTTTTCTTTACAAAAAACAGGATATGTATATTTGAAATTCGTAGCGAAATATACTATGGAAATGTAAGTGTTTTGATATTTTTAAAAGTAGGAATAAATTATTGTCTTTCTCTCTTTCTCTTGCAAATACACAAATTTGTTTCCAATAAAATGATTTAAATTGCAATGATAATGGCACCTGTTCCCGATTTAAGATACTTCAAAAACTGTCAGTAGTCACAAGAAATTTTACATTAGGTTTGAATTTTTTAAAAACACTTGTACCTTTAAAAATCGTTGAAAGATTATTCCTCAATGGGTAAATATAAATTTTGAGTTTAGTTGTGTTTATGCATCTCAGATATCTTAGCTTTGTGAATGGGTGGTTTGGAACGCTGAGTATATGAAACCATGAGTGCAGTTGAGTGCAGTTGTGCTTGTGGATGCCAGATATCTTTACTTTGTCCTATCTGGATGCTGCAATGTGTCACAAGCAAAATATCTAGCATTAAATCTACTGTTTTCCAAGGAAGAAAATAACAACAGACTAAATGAGAACCCTCTGCTTTACAGTGTAAGAATAACTTTAATATAACTCACCCTATCCTGCACTCCCATTTTAAAACTAAAATATGTGTAACGGGGAAACCTTTAACAATGTTTGCCATATTTGTTTCTCAGTTGATTTAAAAGTACGATAGAACAAAACTTTATCTTTGGTTCTGTTTCCCGTCCTTGAGTTATAGAACTTTGCATCATTGTAGCCTTAAGACGTGGTCTGCAAAACGTGACATCTCTTAAATAAAGTAGAGTGTATAAAGCAAATGTTACTATATTCAGTTGACAATAAATATAACATTACCATTTTATGAAATTGATGAATGTAAAAATTGTCAATGCACATTTCTGACATAGTATTTGTCGTTGTCTTCAGAAACTCATAAAAGGTAACCTAATGTTGTTTTCTTCTTGTCCTTTAATGGCGCAAAATATCAGTACAAAAATGGTACACGTTTCGGTCGTTTACCATTCCCCGCACCCACCTCAAAACACTAGTCTCAAGACTAGAGTACCGCCCCTTCTACCGTCGGTTAATACAGTAACTGTGTGTGTCTGTGTGTATGTGAAAATGCCTTGCTATACCTGCCTTCGTAGCATTGTCACAATTTTATGATATACATTGATAGACTCACAGATATCTAGAAAAAAGAGATACTGATCATTTTACAAAAAAAAGTGTTTTTCTAATGTACTTGTATGCCTTTGTCTTTCCTCGGCAGAAATCCTTTCCCCTTATCCAATGCATGTTTGTTTATTTAAGGGTATAGTAGTGTGTCTATAAGAGCTTCCTGCCCTTGCTTGTGTGAAAGTACATGTTTGGTAGGAGTGGTGCATCTATGTGTTTGTTTTTCCTAAAAGAAAAAACCCTTTTCCTGATCGAATGTGTTCGTATGTAAGGGTATACTAGTGGGTCTATACATACTTGTTAAGCGTGTGTTTCGTAGGTTTGGGTATGGATACCTGTTACGTAAAGGCTCGTTTAAAAGTAACAAAAGAAAAGAGCGAAACCAACAAGCTTTGTAAGTGTTAACAAAAATAATTTATTTCCCTAGAAAACATGGTGAAAAGGTGAAAATAGAAAATAGGACTTACAGTTTGTGAAGACAATCCAAACATTTATCCTAGTACTGAACAAAATACAAGTCCTATCACTAAATAGTTTTAACTGAATCCAGGTTCGAATCTTGATGACGTTCCAGGATGGAGAATGATGACGTCAGGTCAAGTCTTTATACGAATGTCAAGAGTTCCACGTTGAAACACAACTTGTAATGTTTCAATTTAGAATGAATTTCCATCGAATGTCTTTGTCACTTGTATAGTTCTCCAGGGAATAAATTATTATATTCTAAATAAATAGATGATCTTCTGAACAAGTTGTCATCAATCATAAAACATCTCGAGCTCCAAAGATGTAAAAATATAACTCTTTATGACACCTAATAGAAATATATCCTTCTTCTTGAAGATATATTGTACGACTCAATATTTCACGGGGATCTGAGTATTTTTAAACTAAACTAAGACGTCATTTCAGGTGCGCACGATGGAACGCGAGGCTATTTCGCAATAAAAATACAATTTCACGTGGGCCAGGAAAATGACCTTGGCAATAGCCAATCGTTTTCGCGTATTGTTTACTTAAATTGACAAACCATGGCATGCAAAAATCGTGCTTATGCGAGTCATACTACGTTTTATATAAACATAATATCTCTTTAAAAAATATCAGATCCCGTGAAAATAATCATTACAATATAATGTAATGATACAAAAATAAAATAAAAAAGAATTTATAATGAACACACAAGTAATTAAATTACATATTCGTAACAATACCTTTTCTCACAAAATCTCTTCGAATTATCCAGTATGCGTTTGTATGTAGTATAGTTTCTTTTTATGTGAGATTTTGTTTAGGTCCGCACCGTATTTATTTTCCATGCTTTGGTTTTGTGTGTGGTTTGTTATTTCTGTGAGGAATGACTTCCTTCATCTTCGTGTTTTGTGCTTATAAAGCGGTGCGTATATCAATCGTACCACACTACATTTTTGATTGAACAGAGACCTGGAGTCTGTTACCACTACTAGACGGCTTTGATGCAATAATGCAACACACAGAAGTCACGAGAACTTTCTCAGAAATAGCCCGCAAAATGAGCTTAGAAAGGAAAATCAGCAAACCAAACGTTTTGAAAATGCAATCAGGCAAGGACCAACATGTATAACGCCAGTACAATGGGCTCTCGATTTTCTACACGTCCATTACCTCTCCTGGTACTGATGATCAACGAACTTTATAAAGTCCACAGAATCCAGACTCCACCAACCAAGCATCATCACGAATAGAAAGTTATGATATTAGGACAAACAAATAAATGCATACACACCACATATACAATCACCTATGACAATTGTGTCTCTCTTTTCTAGAAATATGGTTGTGGCTCTGAAAAGGGTCGTTATGTGGCATCTACTTCATTGCCCACCATTTATTTCCACCATGTCTTCCATGATAACTTCTTGCGCATTATTTCTTCTTTCTCGTAAATAGGGACCCAATCTGGAAGACCCAATTTTCTAAACTTGTCATGGACCTGAATCCAGTTGTTATTGAGGCACCGAATGCGTACGGGATTGTGCCTCCAATTCCCTCCACTGCGATAAATTAAGTAGCATTAACCATAAGCACATGTCCGAATTGGCTCAAGCGTCTTTAATTGAGGATGAGTCAGTGAGTCAACCTTGTAAGACTGGAAAGTTTCATGAAGCATTAGAAATAATTGAGGACTGAGAGAAACTACTAGAACAAGAAGAGGCTCAGTGGAATACCCCAAACCGTGCTCTTCGGGAATTAGCTGCTTTTCAAATAGCCAAGAGACAGTTGAATGTTCATAGCTGAAGAATCTGAGAAGATAGAGGCTACCTGAAGGAGGAGAAAAAAAGAAAATGGACGTGACAGAGGATAGAAAGGGACTTTCGGTACCTCAGTTGCCATTGTATAAGTAACAATTGGGCGCAATAGGCTTCACACAGTTGCAGTCTACGAGAGAATGAGCAACAAAATAAACACACACACAGGCACACACGTACGCATGCATACATACACGCACGCACACACGCACGCACACACATACATACATACATACATACATACATACATACATAAATGCACACATACATACATACATTCATACATACATACATACATACATACATACATACATGCATACATACATACATGCTTATATTTATTCCTAGTTTTGCTACAATATTAAATATCCAAAATTTCTTTTAATGATCATGCAGGTTTATCCATACACTCGATTATCAAAAGACTAAGCAGCAGGCAGGGTGAACAGACCTTTTGTCTGAATCGTCATTTGTCTAAAACATAAGGTTCCTACGAATGGCTGAAATAAAAATAATGTCAATAACGCTAAACCGAACCTTCTAACCGATATTATTTCCAAAATGAATAATACATCGTTTGGGTTAGTTATTTTTGTTATTTTATTTTTGACTTTTTGTTTTTATTTTATAGTGCGTTTAGTTTACTCGCCGGGTCAATTAATTTTGGTCGTTCACCCTGCCTGCTGCTATAAATTAAACAACTATTATAAATAATATTATCAATAATGAATATTGGAGAACCACATTCAGCTAAATTAGCTCGAGAGTGATTAGAGGCAATTAAAAATATTTACCTGTTCGTGATTCTGTCAAGCAACAATTACAAGAACGTCAGGAATCTCATGTTGAATTTGAAGAGGATACAAAACAATTATTTAAACCCATTACAGGAACCACTAAAGGTCTTCTTCCTACGTTAGAGAAAACCGCTGAAGCAACTGGAAAAATAGCAGAAAAAACTAAAAAAACAAAAACGATTTTACGAGAACTTCCAGCTGAAATAGCTGCTGCTCAACCAATGCAAGAAATACTTGAAGGTATTGACCAAGCTCGTGCTGAAATAGGTGATATAAAAGATCGTATACCGGAATCAGAAAAAGAACCAGAAGCAAGAGCTAGGGTTAATCTGGTCGATAAGTTTACCGAAGAAGCTATTAATTTTATTAGAAAAGCCGAAGATTTAAAATTAATTGATATTGCTGCGAGAGGTTATTATGATCGAAAACAATTTTTAAAATCTGACTTCGCTGATGATTCCGTAAATGATACTTGGCACAAATGGATATTTCGCATATACTATAACGTTAATCAAATTCGAAAAAATGATCCAAATTTTATTGGCTATAAAAATAAGATAAATAACTATATTGCACAACGACAACAATTATCAATACCACCACCACAACAACAATTATCACCACCATCAACGCAACAAATACTACAGCAAGCACGACAACATAAACAACAATCTCCAAAATCACGAATACCATTGCCACAATCTCCAAAACCACAAAAACCAAGCAAAAAGGAGGAGGAGGAAGAAGAATATTGGCCGTCAGACACCTCTTCTGGCAACATAAGTGGAAGTGGATTTACTACTCATGGAAGTGGTCTCGTTACTCCGTGTCCTAATAATGTCCTTGCTGATGTTGAAAGACTAGAAATCCTCATCGGAGGAAAACGAGCTGGTAATAATTCTCCAGAAATAATTAATGAAGCAGCCAATATTTGCAGACGGTTATTTACAGGCGGTATCATGGACGTTGATGTTTATCAGTCTCTTATTAATGAAATTGCCGATGACTACCACAGTGATTAAATATAATTAGATACAGTTACTATAGTAAAATGATCGTACATAATACTCAACGTGGACCAACCATGGTCAGGGTAATAAATTCACGATTACCAGTATACAAAACAACCTACGGAGATGCACTAGGTGATGTTGTTCAGGGTCTATTTAGAAGGATAGCCCTAAAAGCAATACCGATTGCAAAGCAACTGGGAATGAAAGCTATTGACGTTGTTCGTGAAAAAGGTATTGGTGCTGTGGGTAATGTTGCTAGTAAAGTATTCTCAGCGATCAAAGATAGACTAGCACGATTAATACAACGAAAACCTCAACCAGTAATGCCCGCAAATGTCAGTAAAATAATAAATCAAGCTGCGAATCAAAAACTAGCAGAGTTGGCTGATGTACCAATGTCAGAAAAAGAAAAAAATATAACCGCTAGTCTGATAGCAGGAAGTGGTCTTCGTTTTAGACGATAAT